>PVKA01008929.1:0-70670 GCA_004027165.1 Ctenomys sociabilis
TCCTGAACTTAATCAATTTTACCTGAGCAATGGTGCTTATAATCCCATTGGTTGACCATCGTTTTGTCCCACCTCTTGTCCACCTAAGTGAGTTCCCATGTCTTCACCACCTTAGACCCACCTCACCACATGGTTTTACTCTATAAAAGTCCCTGGAAGAGAGAACTTCCTGGGGAACTACCCACTTGCCCCCACCCTATCCCTCCCTTGGACAGGAGCTTTCTTTCCCTCAATAAATCTATTCTGAAAAAAAAAAAAAAAGTTATAAGGTCAAGAAGGCTTCCACCCAGATTTCAGAAGATGGTCTGGGAGGCCAGACAGTGTGCCTCTGAGAGGACAGTGTAAGAAGCTTTGAGTGTGAAGACAAAGGTGCAGAGGAGACCCGAGATGTCTAGAGAAGCCATGCATCATCTGAGGAAAACTGCAAGGAAAGAGTAAAGTAGGCCCAAGAGAGAAGCCATGGGAGTTTCAACCACTGGAAGTGCTGTAGGGACAGCTCCACCAAGCCCTTTGGAGTTCACATCTTGCCACAGATTGCCTCAGATGCTGCAGGTGGAGCTACAGGACTTAATGTTTGCTCTGCTGGTATTTTGTATGTTTGTTTTTGTCTTTTTAAAGACATGGTCAGGCTGGCCTTGAGCTCATTTTGTAGCCTAGGCTGGCCTCAAACTCTCAATGATCCTCCTGCCTCAGCCTGTGGAGTGCTGGGATTATAGACATGTGCCAGCAGGCAGCTGCCCCACTGGATTTTTAGACTTGTTTTGGTTCCATTCCTTTGTATTCTTATTTGTAGCTTTCAGTCAAAATGTCTATCTTGTGTCATTGAATATTGGAAGTGTTTAACCTTTTCATTTGTACAGGGACTCACAGCTAAGAGTTCATCTTTTTTTTAAATTATGTATTTGGTATAGGGTCTTACTACACAGTTCAGACTCATAGTGATCCTCCTGTTTCAGCCTCCCCAGTGTTGGGATTATAGGCATGTGTCACCATGCCCGGTTTTAAGAGTTCTACTTAAATCTCAGAGAAAACTTTTTACTTGGATTTTTAGCAATGCTCAAACTGTTCAGACTTTGGCAACTCTTGGAGATAGAATAAATGTCTTTTGCATAAAGGGATATGCACGAAGTCTTGGGAGCCCAGGGTACAATGTTATGGTGGTGTCTAGATGTCCCCCCAAAGGGGGGATCGCAGTGTTCTCAGAAGTGACTGAATCTAGAGTGTGTGACTGACTCATTCCGAGTGGATATTGCGGGATCAGTCCACTGCCCTAATCCTGGTAGACTGGATGTGATACAGGGGCAGAAGGAGGCTTGCCTCACTTTCTGTTTTGTTGCTTTTGCTGTTTTTCACTTGCATGACATCTTGCCCCTCTACCACATGCTACCCTGCCTTGGAGCCAGCCTATTATGGACTATAAAGTGTGAGCTAACATAAACTTTTCCCTTTTTAACTTTGGGTGTCAGGTATTTGGCCTCAGCAATGAGAAAAGTAACACACAAGTGATATTTTTCAGTATGAGAAGTACGCAATTCTGAATGTCACATGATCAAAACTGAGACAGTGGTTCTTCCCTGTCTACCTCCCCTTGCTGTGGGGTTGTGGATGATCACGTCCAAGGAACCAGAAGTTGTGCAGATCTTGTTACAGGGGAGAAGAAAAAGGTGGAGGAGTCCTCGCTTCACATGAAACTAGGAAGAGGTGTGAAATATGAATACAGTGCAAAATTTGGTAGAAAAGTACCATCTGAATAAAGCTGTAGCAGTGTGAGTGATGAATGTTTGTTTGTTTATTTATTTTACATGTATTTAGTACAGGGACTACAGGTTCTCGGTACACAGCATGGACTCATAGTGATCCTCCTGTTTTCAGCCTCCCAAGCACTGGGATTACAGGCACATGGCTCCAAGCCCAGTCTCTGTCACCTTCTCAGGCCAGCACAACAGCCAGGGATTGAATGCCAGTTCCTGTGCCTGCCTAAGCAGGTGCTTTAATCCGCTGAGCTATCTGGCTGGCCTAACAAATCTGTTTAGTAACAATGCAATGTCACAAAATCCTCAAGAGGAGGCAAAAGCAAATATTGGATAGATTCCTTGTCAAAGTTGCATGAAAAGAAAAAGATCCCATTGAACCAAGAGATGGCAGTGATTTTTTTTTAGTCCTACTCACCCACCCTCCTCTCTCTTGTCTCCTTCACACCAGCCATTGAGGTTTTAAAAAGTTAATTTTTAAAATATTTTTATTGTATTTTTTTATCATATTATAGTATTGTAATCATAGAGAGGTTAACCCAGGGTCTTGTTATGTACCCCAGGCTGGCCCTGAATTTGCAGTGATCCTCCTACTTCAGCCTCATGAGTGCTGGAATTACAACCATGCACCGTCATACCTAGCTTTGTAATCATGTTTATGTGAGTATTTTTGGTTGAACAAATCATCCAAGTTTCCATTATTTCTTATAGGGAAATTTTCTTTGGTATGTAAGTGTTCTGGATTACAAGCATGCCTTGGGAACAAGTTAAGCTTCCAAACCAAAGTTTTGTATATATGTAATACAGGTGACAATATGAACAGTGTCTCTTTCTGTCCTTCTTCCTTTTCTCCTGCCTCACGTCCCCTCACACTGAATGATGTGGACAGTGGTCACCCTGGCGCCCCCAGTGAGGGCCAGGAAAGCCTGCTAGGAGAAGTCTAAGAGCTTGCACTTGGAGGAGCAACATGCGGCTCCAGAGAGAAGTGTTGTTTCCTAGAATGAGAGTGCTTTGCTTCTCATGCAGGGTGGAAACCCAGAAAAAGATGGGCCCCACTAAGTGCAGCCCTGGCCCATCCACCTGCAGGCTGAGCCCCATCGCCCATTCTTTCGATGGATGATGTGAGCATTCCTAGGATTCTCTCAGCCTGCGCCTCTGTGTTAGGGTCAGGTTCCTGCTCCTCACTTGCTTGCTGAAGCCAATTTGTGGATGTCCGGTGTTGTGACCTGGAGCTGGTGGATGATGCCTTGGGAAGGTGAGGCTAGGCTTGAGGCTGGATCTTCCAGGAGGTTTCAGCTCTGCCTGGGCCACGAGGGCCTCGCCAGGCTGGGATCATGGCAGCAGGCGCTGGAGCCCACCTTCTCCTGTTCCACCTAGACATGGAGAGCAAAGGAGGTCTGTCTCCTGGAAGTCTCCCAGGCTGGCAGAAGAGCACCTGCTCTACTGGAAAGGGGCAGGATAGAAATCAGCATTCCTCTGAGGGGCAGGGTGGAGGCTGCATTTGATGAATCTGGAGGGAAAGCAACCCAAATATGACCAAGAGAATCTGATATGGGGAAGCTTGACTGACTTGGACTATGTTAAAGAAGTAAAGTCTTCTTTTGTTTTTTATGTATTTAGTGCAGGGTCTACAGAGTCTCGCTACACAGATCGGATGCGTAGTAATCCTCCTATTTTCAGCCTCCCAAGCACTGGGATTATAGGTGCATGCCACCATGCCCAGTCTCAGTTGCTGTCTCAGTGCACCCTGGGGGTGAGGCCAGCATGCCTTGCAGGGATCGAATCCTCAAACACAGACCTGGAAAACTTCTTGAAAGTCCAGTTTTCTGGGTGTGGTGGCACGTGCTGTAATCCCAGCATACTAAGGAGGTTGTGGCAGGAGGATTAATGTGAGTTCAAGGCCAGCTTGGGCTGCTTAGCAAGCAAGACCATGTCTCAAAACAAAACAAAGATTGTTGGTTATAACTTCCTTGTCTACTTTCTACCTTTTGTTTTTCTATCCTCCCTTAGTCTAACAAACTCCACTTTTAAGTCATTTACAAAAAATGTTTCTTTTCTGTGATTATTTTGCCTTAAACAAATAGGTGTTTTATAGGATTTCTTTTCTTTCTTTCTTCCTTTCTTTCTTCCTTTCTTTCTTTCTTTCTTTCTTTCTTTCTTTTTTCTTTCTTTCTTTCTTTCTTTCTTTCTTTCTTTCTTTCTTTCTTTCTTTCTTTCTTTCTTCTTTCTTTCTTTCTTGACACAGGGTAGTGCGGCTTCAAACTGCCAACAATCCTTCAGCCTTAGCTTCCCAAGCACTGGGATTACAAGTGTGCACCACTACACCTGGCTCTAAGACATGATTTTCTAACTACTTTATCATACTTCAGCAACTTCTTTATGTCTAGAATGTCCAGATGCAAAAAGTTTTCCTTTAAAAGGGGAGCACCATTGCGAGACATTTTCGTGTTGCATGCACAAGCCTTCCACCCAAGGCAGTAATGTTTCTCTGTGGTGTGGACCGATTAGCCTGTCACTGTCCTATAAGCCAGGTGCTGCCTGCCAGCCAGCCCTGACTGATCAGTGCGCATCCTTTGCTTTCCATGTGCAGGACAGGAGAGAGTGAGTGGGCACCAGCTCCTGCTCCCAGCCTAGTGAGCTGTCCTAGCACAGGTGAGGCCCAAGCCTCTTGGAAGACCCAGCCTCAGCCCCTTGAGGCACTGCCTGCCAGCTCCAGATTGCCAGCAGGCTCTGACAGAGGCAGAATCCACACCCTCCCCACACCCCCAGAGCCCAGGTGGTGGAAAGTCCAAAACTCTACAGGACCTCTGTTGGCCTCTGGCAAGAGGTCGAGGGATGTTTGCCCACAACGGTCAGGCCGTACCTGTGACACAGGTGCACCTAAGAGGATCTGGGGCTTTCAGAAAGTAGGGTGAAGCCAATGGTCTTGCTTGGCAGTTTTAAATTCCCCTTTACTGGTTATTTCTGTCTGAGAGTCCCCATCTGGGGAGAAAAAGTCCCTGGGCTACAGGACATGACGTTAGGATGCACTGGGCGGGGGAGGGGGACTGACCATAGCCAAATCAGGCTGTGAGATTTTCTTTTTCTTTTTTAATGCAGTTAGTACAGGATCTACAGAGTCTCATTACACAGATGGGACTCGTAGTGATCCTCCTGTTTTCAGCCTCTCAAACACTGGGATTACAGGCGTGCGCCACCGTACCCAGTCTTAGGTTGTGAGATTTTCACAGGCACCTTATTTAAAACAATGAATGCCATGTAAATGCTTCTAATTATGTGTATAGAGGAAGAAAAGGTAATCATTACTGGAATGGAAATTATAGAATTTCCAAAATAATAAGAAGTTTTGAAAAGAGGAATCCAACATAACTCATCAGACCAGCAAATATGAAAGAAGGGATATGAAACTATAAGTTTAAAATATGTAGCAAACAAAGAAAGATAAAAAACTATAATGTGGTATGAAGAAAATCAGGATCTTTTATTTCATTAAAAGGTCCAGCTAGGTAGGCATGATGGGAAATGTTTGTAATCTCCGCTTCTTGGGATGCTGAGGCAGGAAGATCACAGGCTTGGGCAGCTCCATGAGACCCTGCCTCAAAATAAAAAGTAAAACATGCTAGGGATGTAGCTCAGTGCTAATGCCTTGGGCTGGTCTCCAATAGTGCTCATCCAAGTGACATTAAGTCCTGATGAAACCTTGATTTGGAAGGAAGGTATAACACAAACATGACCAACAACGTATCAGTTAAACGATTCAGAACATGAAACTAGCGAGGGAAGGGGCCTTAAAAAGAATGAAGATGGGTTGTGTATATGAAGCATCTCCCCACAAGGAGCAGAATCTTAAAAAAAAAAAAAAAAGGAAGAGAATCATTACAGACTGCAGACGTGGACCGATAAACACTAACATTAATAGGACCAGCAGTATGCTGTTGTCATGGGACAGGGAACTAAACCACAGTGAGCCGCAGCTCCCACTCATCCCAGGCACACATCAGGTCCCTGGCATGTGAGTGCCATACGTGTGACTTCTGGGGCCCAGGGGCCTGATGGCCTTCAGTGAACAGAAAATCCCAGAAGAGGCGGGGTCACATCTGTAGGCCATTCCTCCGAGTGTCCCTCAGCCTCTGTCTCTGCCAGGCTCCTCAGGATGGCTCCCTCCACAGTGAGGGACAAGGACCAGAGTGCCTGAATGTGGCATTATCAGATGCCCTTCTCGTGGCTTCATTTTCTTTTCTTTTTTTATTATTACATGATTTTATTGAATTAACCCCAGAAATGGCAGTGAGAGTGGAGAGAATATTAAACTAGGAGACCAACAGATGGTTTGGGTGAAGAGATGGTGGCTGTCCGGACAGAGAAGGAGTCTAGGGTGACTGCCAGATTTTAGCCAGGTTTAGACACACTGGATTTGACATACAAATTGAGACTGCCTAGGTTGGGTAGTCAGCAGGCAATTCCAAGTTTGAAGCCAAAACTTTCCCTAAGACCACAAGGGGGCAGCACGTGGCTTCATTTGCTAAGCACCTATGCTTGGGGCCTTGCCAGGGTGTACCCACACCGGCACCCTGAACATCCTGTCTCCTCCTCCGACTGTGTCCCAGCTCTGGAACGCCAGGTAGGGATGTCCAGCAATATGGAAGTCCCTCAGGGACCACCACCAGTTCACCCACGCACCAGGAGTTACTCATGGTGCCCAGCGCAGTGAGTGCATCTGGGCTGCCCAGGAGCAGCTCAGAGCCCAGAAGCTGGCTCGCTCCTTGCTCCAGGGGAGCAGCACCAGGCCCTCGGGTCAGAAGCTTCTTGTGTAGGGACACTCTTCGCCAAGCTACCAGGGAGTCCACTGGGGAGCTCCTGCCCTGATTGGCTGCCAGGCCAGTGGCCTTTGCTCTTTCCTGAGCCCGGCGGTATAACAGCCCGCTGCAGGAGCCTGTCAGGTGTGTGCACTGTGCATTGGGGGTGGCAGGGAAGGGAGCCGTGACACCATGGCTGGGGAGGTCCGGGCAGGTGGGGACTCCGTGCTGAGGCGCCTGCTGAGGCTGCACCGCACAGAGATCGCAGTGGCCGTGGACAGCGCCTTCCCGCTGCTGCACTCGCTGGCTGACCATGATGTCATCCCTGAGGACAAGTTCAAGGTGGACCTTTGATCTCTGATCCCATCCACGTGCTAGGGGATGGAGCTTGGGGCTGGTTTCCTGTGGACCCCTGACCCTAGGTCCCCAGCCTTCCCATTCTTCTTCTAAGCTGCGTGTGGTCCCATGAAGGCCATTGCAGGTGGGACCCCTCCCAGCCCCCACCTGCCCTGTGCCACCCCATCCCCACTCATAAGTCAGCCCTAGCACCCCAAACCTTACCTAGAACCTGGGAGGCTCCCCAGAACTTACTCCAGCCCCAGCAGCACTGAACCCACCCCAGGGAGGGGAACCTCTGTGCCAGGTCTGTGCTGCCAGCTCTCCTGAGGGGCAGCAGTCAGGCAGGGCTCCCACATAGCTGTTGTCACAGGAGACACTGCGGCTGAAGGAGAAGGAAGGCTGTCCTCAGGCCTTCCATGCCCTCTTATCCTGGCTGCTGACCCAGGACACCATGGCCATCACCGATTTCTGGAGGGTCCTCTTCAAAGACTACCACCTGCAGCGGTATGGTGGGCTGCGGCCCATCCTGGAGAGCTTCCCAAAAGGTGGGTTGGGTAGTGCTGGGGTGGGGATACAATGGGAGTAGGAGGTATCTGGAAGGTGCCCGGAGGCTCCCTAGGACCTCTGGGCCCTAAGTTACAAAGAGTAGAGGCTTTAGTCACCTTACCTGAGGGTGTCCAGTTCTGGGTCCTTTTCACTCCCTGACCCAGAAAGACTATGAGCTGGGCACTCCGCATCTTGCAGATGTGGACCTTAGCCAGCCTCGGAAGGGAAGGAAGCCCCCCAGTGGCTCCAAGACCTCTGTACCACCACCCAGACAACCCACCAAGAGGAAAGCCCTGGAGGAACAACGAGCCACCCCCCCAGCAGCCCTGACTCCGAGGGGTACCCCAAGCCCAGGTACCAGCAGGAGGAGTCCACCAAAGCCACATTTCCCTTCACTCTGGGGCCAACACCACTCTTGCAGGTCCCTAACCCCACAGGCTGGACTAGGCACCTGGCCTCTCCTGCCCAGCTGCCAGAATCCCAGGTGGGGAGAAGGCTGAGCAAAGTGGCCCAGGTGCCCAGGTGGGGCACCCTTCCCAACAACAGAAGGGTCCATATGGCACCTGGTAGTCCCAGTGCCCACTTGACCTGGTGCTCTCCAGCTACCTGCTCCCAGCACCCCTTTTCAGGCTCCCAGGTGAAGGTCAAACTCCCCAAGAAGCCAGAGAGCAACTTGGAGGCTCAGCGCCTGCCCCTGGGGAATGGTGAGTGGGGGCATGGGTGTGTGCTGTAGGGGCCTGCAGTGCAGGGGTCTGTCCCACCCTGAGATCTCACTGGTCCTGTGGCACAGCCAGACCTGGGGAAGGGGGGCTACCTCATCCCTGTAGGATCTTGTCTTCACCCTCACCACTCCTTCCGGGCCCCCACCTCTGCCTCTGCAGATGGTCCTGTCTTTAGGAGCCCGGATGCTGCACTGGATTGCTCCTTTTCCATTCCCCCCTTCCCTGCAGCTCTTGACCCCACAGAACTGTGCTCCCTGGGGCTCCTCAGTGCTGGGAACTCTGTGCCCCACAACACAACACTGAGCCCAGGTCACTAGGGGCACACTCATGTGCATGCACACACCTCTTCTGCATGTGGGCACACAGGCATGCATGGTGCCCCTCTGTCCTCACCTGTGGGATTTGTTCTGTGGCAAGACTGAGTGCCCCAGCCAACAGGAGAGAGGATTCCAAGGCTCAGGCTCTACCCACTCCTGTCTGATGTCTGCCTTGATGCCCACTGTGGAGTAGGAGCCAGGAACCCTCTTCCCAGCCAGTGACCCCTACTGGGGCTGTCCCTTCTCCAGGAGTTCAAACCATGTCAGCTTCTGTTCAGAGAGCGGTGGCTGTATCCTCAGGGGACATCGCTGGAGCCCGTGGGGCTGTGGAAGGCATCCTCATCCAGCAGGTGTTCGAGTCAGGTGGGTGCACAGGTGGGGACTGGCCTGCCCCCAGGTGGGAGGAGGACCCTGCCCTTTGCTCTGTGCTGGCTCCAGAGCAGACAGCAAGGAGAGGGGGTGACAGTGGTGTGACATTGCTGGGGGCCACACTCTGAGGAAGTCCTGCATCTTTGCTCTGACCTTTTGGGTGTGTGCTCTACTCCATTGGCCTCAGATTCCCTGCCATCTCCCTCTACACCTGGTTTCTGGTCCCTTCCACCCTGGCCTTGGGATCCAGCCCTGCTGACCATGTGCAGTCACCAATGTCCCTGATCAGGCCCCAGCAGAGGCATCACACACCACTCTCTGCCACACTCTCTCCCTTGTGCTGGACACAGGCTGGGGACACTGAAGACATCCATGAGGATGTCTACTGAAGGCTACTATCAGCCCTGGTGTCCTCTAACCATGGATAGTCCCAAGGAGCCTGCATAGGTGTCCTTACACTGATGCAACAAACTGCCCCAGACTGGGTGGCAAGCAGGTGCCCGACGAGCGGCAAGGGCAAGGCGCTCCCGCCCTGCTCCCTGTTCCTTCTTGCTCCGGTGCTGCCCCGTTCTGCGCCCTTGCTCTGTGGTGCGGTGCCCAGGCTGTGGTCTCTGCCTGGCGGCATGTGGCTATCACCCTCCCAGTCCTCTTGTGTAAGGATACTAGGCACTGGATTTGGGGCCCAGTATGACTCTCCCAGATCTAATTCCATCTGCACAGGTCCTATTTCCAAATAATTCCTACACTGAGGTTCTGGGTAGGCAAGGACTGTGGGACCCCATAGCTTGGTGGAATCTCTCTCTTTGCACCCAGTACTGGGCCCAATACTGGGCCCGAGTATTGAAGATGGCTGATTTTCTTTTTTCTTTTTTCAGTACTGAGAATTGAACTCAGGACCCTGCACTGGCCAGGCAGGCACTTATGCCACTTACCTATCTCCCTGGCATGAGGGTGGTTGGGAAATGTAGATTATCTCTGCCTGAGGGCCCCACCATGCTGGTAGCACTGCAGGAGCAGGGAGAGACCAGGGTGTTCCCCAACATCTCCTCTCAGGGGGCTCCAAGAAGTGCATCCAGGTTGGGGGAGAGTTTTATACTCCCAGCAAGTTCGAAGACCCCAGCAGCAGCAAGAACAAGACCCGCAGCAGCAGTGGGGCCCCAAAACCTCTGATCCGGGCCAAAGGAGCCCAGGGCTCTGCCCCTGTAAGTGTCCTGGGAGGCTCCCAGCCTGGGCGTCTGTCTCCCTGCCATGACAGTGCTGCCCCTTACTGCCCCCATTGCTGACCTCCCTCCCAGGCTGGAGGAGAGCCACGGCCCAACCAGCAGGCCAGCACCCCTGCCAGTGCAGCCCTTGCCAGTGAGCCCCAGCCCCACCAGGTAATGAACGCCCTGCATGGCACCACGGCCTCGGCCCTGTCCTGGGCACTCGGTGCCTGGAGAGCCTCTCTTTCCTGTGCCTTTCTTCCTCACCCTGGAAACTGCTTTTGTTCTGATGAACTACAGTTGTAAACTTTCAAGAAACGTGGAAAAAGTGAAGGTTTCCTGGGATTTGAAACTATAGAGTGCAGCCCAGATTGTACAGGCTTCTCGCTGGGCTGGGCTCTGGGGTGAGGCAGTCCTGGAGAGTCCCTGGGGCAAGCCGGCTTGTTCTGGTCTCAGAACTGTCTCTGGAGGAGATGGAACTACAGTGGCCTGTGCCTGGGGAGGACCCAGGCGGACAGGGGTCAGGCAAGGTGGTAATGGGGTCCATGGTTGCGGCTCAGGTCCAGCCCAGCAGCCCAAGGACCCCTGAGAGCACGGAGGACACCCTCTGTGGAGAGATATGGGAGGGTGGAGGCTAGGGAGGGGACAACAGGTGCCTGCGGCTGATAGGAGGCACCCTGGCCCCAGCCTTCCTCCCTGGGGGGCTGGCCTGGCCACTCTATGGGGGAGTCTGTGGGGGAGGGTCTGGCCCGGCCTGCGAGGGGCGCTGCTGGGGTCTGTGCAGCACAGCCCACTCTGGGTCTGCATGGGCTCTGTCTCCTGCTCAGAAGAACGAGGATGAGTGTGCCGTGTGCCGGGACGGTGGGGAGCTCATCTGCTGTGATGGTTGTCCCCGGGCCTTCCACCTAGCCTGCCTGTCCCCACCCCTGCGGGAGATCCCCAGGTGAGCAGCGTGTGTCACCTGCACGTCCCCTGTCCCAAGACCACCCCGTGGCTGCCACCTCTCACCAAGCTTGACTGAGAGGAGCCCAGGGGGCGCTGGCTGGGAGCAGAGGCCATGGAAGTGCATACTCCAAGCACCTGTGGGAGCCCCTAGCAGGGCACAGGCTCCCTCCCCATCCTGTTCTGGGGCCTCCTGTCTACTGTCCAAGCCCAGAACACTGGAGGAACGGCTTGGAGGGACCCAGAGGCCTGAGTTTCAGCCTGAGGTCTACCACTGCTTCCATGACAGGAGGAGGAGCTGTAGCTCCTTCGCCTTCCCCTCTGAGGCTGTCACTCCTCATCTGCTCTTCCTTTTTCGCCTGTCTTCCCTGCTGCTGTGTGCCAGTTCCCTGGGGCTCCTGGGGGGCCCAGGCACAGATGGCCCAGCTGGGGGAGGGGTAGGCCCATGACAAGCAGGCACAGGCCACTGTGGGTTACTAGGCATGGGGAGTCAGTGAGCACACTGGGGAAGCCTGGGCCGGGGCGCTGGCCATGCTGGCCATCCTGGACTCTCCATTCACTAGCCCTTGTGACCCAGCTTGTTCCTTACCCAGGCCTCAGTTTCCCTACCTAGGAAGGAAATGGTGACACAGGGGAGCCCCATTCCTGGCAGGTCTCTGGTCTATGGTCTCCACTTTGTCTTACATGCCTGTGACCGGTAACAATGGGAGCAGTGGCACCTGGAGGTGTTCATGCTGCCTGCAGGGGGGAGAACAGCAGGCCCCAGGCCAGGCCCAGGAGTCCCGGCTCCCAGAAGCACCTGCAGAGACCCTGGTACGCAGCCCTCCTCTTGGCTGGGGCACTTCCTGTCCTGTCTGCCCCGGAGTGTTCCCTGCTGGCCATGTCTTCCTGCTCACTCCCCTTTCTATAGGAGCCCAGCCTAGGGCTTTCTGCAGGGTGTGAGGCCTGCCTCAAATGTTCCCATCCACCCTGCCCTGGCCTAGAGGATGGACTGTGCTCACTGCTAGCCTTCTCCAGTATCTGAGGCTGCGTTGTGACACATGTTCTCTTCTACGCCATGTTTGCCTTGATAGCCCTGAGGCCACAGGCCGCTTTAGATGCAGAAAGGGACACTGAGCCTGGCCCTCGGCCTGCCTGCCTGCCGGTCATTCTGCCCACTCGGCTGCTGGGCCACACGCTGCCCAGTGTGGCCTCTCTGCCCTGTACTTGCCCTCTCCCAGCTCCGAGTCCCACATCCTGGACCACAGGCTGTGCTGGGTAGGGGTCCTGAGGTGCTCTGACAGCTCACTCTGGGTTCCAGGTCCTCCAGGGGCCTGGGGCCTCCAATGAGGACGTGAGGGCCCTGCCCAGGGAGCCCCACTCTCACCCTGCTATCTCCTACACGCACTTGCTGGCCCCACCTTCTGCAGCCCCCCTGCCCATGCTGGAGCCCTCAGCTCTGCGCCCCCTGCTGAGTGCCGTCCCTGAGGGGCAGCAGGTAAGCTGGGCAGGCGGGGCCAGGGTCAGGGCGCTGTCCCAGCTCAGGACCTCAGGAGCTGGAATAAAGTGAAACAGGAGGGCCTGCTGGGCAGAAGAGGTGCAGCCAGCTGAGCTTTGGGATCTGGAGGTGTGAGGTGAGGGATGAGGAGTGCGGGACTGCGGCAGAGCTCCCGGAAGTGTGCCTGTGCCTCCGTGCATGTGTGTAGCTAGAGTGGGGAGTGCTGGGTAGCTTTCACCAGGCCAACACATTCTTCCACTGTTTGGAAACCCCCACCCCAGCTGTAGCCTGGGTTTTACCCCAACCTCAACCCTGATTCAAGTCAGGGCAAAGCCAGGGAGGGTCCAACAAATTGGGAACCCCCTGCCCTGTCCCTGCTCCCTGCCCCTTATCAGGGGCAGCACAATTTGGGCCGAGCTCCTGGGGCCTCTGAGCCCATTGGCCCTAGCCTGTGGCTTCCAGCAGGTGCAGCGTGGTTCCTGGATGTCACCAGGGAGGCGGTATGGTGCAGAGGGTGTGGGTTCCATACCCAGGCCCTGTGCTCCAGGTCGCCTGTGCTGTGCCCTGCAGGGCCAGGCGCCTGGTGCACGCTGTGGGGTGTGCGGGGATGGCACCGACGTGCTGCGGTGCACATACTGCGCTGCCGCCTTCCATTGGCTCTGCCACTTCCCGGGGGTCACAGTGCGGCCAGGGTGAGCACTGAGGGCAGGGAGGAGCAGGACTGGACCCCACATTACCCCTGCTGACCCAGGGTCCCTTGTGCCACCCAAACGTCTTGTCTCCCCCAAGGACTGGCCTGCACTGCAAGTCTTGCTCTGGAGACGGAGGCCCCAGGGAGGCAGCACCTGCCTCCAGCACTTCCTGCACCCCAGGGCCGCCCAAGGTCAGCACAGGACTCAGAGATCGTAGGGTCTGAGGGTCCTAGGGGACTGGGGGAGCACATCTCTTCTTTTCAGAATTTCAATCTAAGCCTCCTTGCTCTATCGAGAAGGCCACAGGACAGGAAGCAAAGGGGACCTGGTCAGGCAGCCCTGAGCTCTTTGCCCAGTCTGCCCCTGGCCCAGAACCCCAGCCCCAGCTCTGCCCCTTGTGCAGGGATCTGGCTCTCCAGGGAGGCCTGGGCTGTGTTGACTTGCTATCCCTGCATTCCAGGTGGATGACTGCCAAGCTGGCCAAGAGCCTGTCCTACACCGGGAGGACCTGGAATCTCTCCTAAGTGAGGTACTATGTCACCAGCACGCGGGCCTTGAGTCGGTCGGCACATGGGGTGCTTTAGTCACAAGTCTCCAGGGATAGAATCAGGGCCACAGCTTTGAGATTTCTTCAGGGGGCCTCTGGCCCCACCCACCATGATTCTCTACCGTTCCTGGTGCTCCTGCATCCCCAGGCTCTCCGCATTAGTGCCAGGCAGCTGGAGCCCTGACTTCCCCCTGGCAGCTAGGTCAGGTTCCTATGTCTGCCCCCTCAGGCCATGTACTCCAAGATGGACAGGTGGAGTTGTCCGGAGGACAAGCTCTTCCAGTGCTCCACACCACAAATGGCTAACATGTGCTCTCTTCCATATCCATCATGGTATCTCAGGGGGCTCACTGACCACAGGGCCCACCTCCAACAGGACAGGTGTCTCTAGAGTCCTCAGTGTCTGAAAGGGGCAGATGCCTCAAGACCCGACAAGAGTGTTAGAGGTTTGGGGTGTGGGACAGATATTTGGAAAACTGGGGACCCTGATGACCCTCAATCCTGTGAGAGAGGAGTGTCAGACCCCAGAGCAGGGGGAGATGGGTCAGGGAGCTACACCCTGTGGGTGCTGTGAGGTGTGCTGGCCGAGGTGTCCAACTGAGTGACGTCTTGTGTGTCTGTTTCCCCTTGAGTTAGTGTCAAGTGGGTGGTGTTTTCGGGTTACCAGTCCTGGTCCCGTGGATGCAGGTGGGGAGCCTGCCGGATGTGACTGAGCCTACCTCTCCACAGCACTCTTTCGACGGCATCCTGCAGTGGGCCATCCAGAGCATGGCCCGCCCGCTGGCTGAGGCTCCGACCTTCTCCTGACTGAGGCATGGACCCTGCCCTGTGCCCACATCGTCACTCCTGGAGAGTTCCCACATACTCTCTGGTGCCCACCAGACACCCACCAGACACTCCTGCAGACACCCATGAGGTGGGGACCTGATGTTGTGTGTGCCCTGAAATTAAAGTCACTTCTGGTGTTCAAGGTGCTATGTTTTGGGGTTTGGTACACCAGGTACTGTAGCCCAGGCTGGTCTCCCATGTGATGGGAAAAGAAGGACTGGGTGCAGGAAGTGCTCTGTGCCCTGGGGTGGCAACAGGGCCCTGGCTGTGGTGGCCACGACCCCATAAGAGTCCAGTTTTCCCTCAGTAGTCTGGATCAATCACACCCACCAACACTATGACTCCCTCTTCAGCTGGTTTCCTCAGAGGAATGAGGAGAACAAAATGAGCACGGGGAAGTCTTAGCTGCCAGGTCAGTGGAATCACCACTGTGCTTCCTGGTACAAGCCTCCCAACTCTGCAGCTAGGACTTCTAGGTGTGCAGAGCACAGGGATACAGGAACAGAGAACAAAGGTTTTGTTAGTATGTTGCTGGGGGTAATGGTGAGGGCAGCATTCCTACATCCACCCTCTGACTCCTGGACATGTGCATCTGGGCTGGGGGACGCGCTGTACCATAGAGCAGGTGTGGATTCAAACTTCATGCAGCCTTCAGCCTTTCCCCAGCCCTGTAAGCTACTGCTACCCAGCTAGTATTGCCATTGCGTCTTCCAATGACCATTCTGCCCATCTGCCCGTCTGGCTGCTTCTGGAGGGTAGAAAAGTGGCAAGACCAGCATGAGCCCAGTGCCACACTCTGTTGGCTGTGAAGGGCACCCCTTGATCCAGAGCAATGTTACTGCTGGGCATAGGGGGCCGAGGGAATAGAACTGCAATGGGTTTGAGGTCAGTCTGAGTACCTAGTGAATTCAAGATCATCCTATCTCTGCCCCCTCCCCGAATAAAACCTCCACAAAATAAATAAAAATCCTGTCTCTAAGAATAGTGGAAATCTGCGTGACTGGGGATTAAGGCTCCATAATACAGAGATTTGGGGCAGGGTATGGGACAGAATCTTCTGGACCACTCTTCACTTGGCCTTGAACTTGGGCTCTGTCCTTGGCCCTCTTGGTTTAGTTTTTCTGATTTCCCTCCAGCTGTCCAGCTTCCTCCTTCCCACCCTGGGAGCTAACCTGAACCTCCAGGGATCTGTCCAGTCTGCTTAGCCCTACCCCCACCTCTTCAGTCTCCTGATCCTGCATGACAGACTCCAGATTTTGTATATGGTGAGCAGAGAACTGTGAGCGTACACACAGTGGTAAAAGAAAAACCAGCTACAGTTACTGGAGTGCATGGGGAAGGTGGGCTTGAGTTTCTGCCAGCAGAAACAAAAGGGTGGCAGAACTGGAAAGGTGGCACTGGGAGGAGGAAGCACCAAGATAAATCAGGTTCTCAGACTTTAAACAATGCACACCCATCCCAGGGCCTGTCAGTGAGTCTCTGGATATGATTGACAGATTTGATGGACAGGCACTGTACCAACCTTTAGCATGGGCTGAGTGGGGCAAAGTGAAGGTCAGCCAGGGGTTCAACATGGGTGTTTTGACCAGGCACTTCAGGAATTTCCAGGGTCTTTGGTATTCTCATTTTCTGCAACCCTTGGGACACTGGAAGCATGCTTGGACCTGGGGTAATGCCCAGATTGAGGTGGATGGAGGGGGTGGCTCCTGCTGTGTATCTATGCTGTCCCCAGTGACACCACCTCCTCCACCACCCCACTTGTCCTTGCTGGATTGAGAGCTGAGCTCCATCTCTTTTATGAACAAGTCTTACTGAGAGCAGTCCATCATGAGTAGCCTGCCCTAACCCATTCATCTATTTATTTATTTTGAGACAAGGTCTCACTATCTATGTACTCTTAGATGGCCTGGAACTCTCACTTCTCTTGATTCAGCCACCCAAGTGTTGGGACTACAGATGCGCACCACTGAGGCAGGAGAGTAGGGTCTGGCCAAACCACCTGGGGAAGTATGACTTCCAAGCACAAAATCCCAGGATGCCTGTGCAGGGCAGTCCCCAGAGCCCCACCCACACTCAGCAGAGAGCCCAGTTCAGGTCCTCTCTGGGAACTGGGCAGGTTTTCCATGGGGGCCTGGGTCTGGCTGCAGCCTGAGGTGAGAGATGCAGGAGGGCAGCACAGAGCTCGGGCTGCTTTGTTCTGTGGCACCAGGGTCTGCTGGCACGCTTGCCTTTTCTACTTTCACTTGGCCCTAACTTCTCTGCAGGGCCTGCTACTTTTCCTCCATTTAATAAATGCAAAACTTTACTACCTTTTCTGCTTCTGTTGATCAATTCTTTGCTCTGGACAGAAAGAACCTAGAAGCCACCTTGAGAAGGAGGCCAACACACAGACCCTGGTAGCACTGTCAGGCCTGGCTTTGCTTTGGGTCTTTCTCAAGTGTCCTGCATACTTTTTCAGGGGACAGGAGACAGCCCTAATGCCTGCACCAGCAGTTCTGTCTGCAGAGGGCTCCCTGAGCTTCAGGCACCGGGAGTGGAGATCGCTAGAGGTCTATCAGTCTTATCCGATGGGCCTCCTGACTTCATCAGGTTCTGCCCAGGTCCTTGAGGACAAGTAGGTGAAGAACCTGGCAGTGCCGACAAAAAGGATTTCAGGAAACCATCAAGATAGCAGATCAGGGCTGGAACATTTGGCTGGAAGCTTGATCAGATTAAATGAATTCCGCATTCTTCACAAACCCACCCTGTAAGCAAAGTGTGCAAATTGCCCAGCTGTTAACCTGGTGATAGGGACAGTTTTAAAGGAGGTCTTTTTTAAAAAAGTTTAATTTAACTTTATTTTGAAAGGTAAAAGCAAAAGCAAGAATAAAAATCAGAAACAAAGACAGAAACAGGGTAACATACAACAATACATATGTTACAGATTTTCAGAACAAGAATGTCTGATTAACCCAGAAGACAAAGACAACTATTGGAGGGACGGATGCTCCTGCTGTGAACCAGACCTAAAGGCCAAACAAAAAGAGTAGCACCTAGGATTGATATTCTAAATAGGTAGCAATCACCTGAAAAGACCCAAGTGAGTCACGAGCCCAACCCCCCTCCCCAGGGGAAGAGACCCTGTCCTGTACTCATGTATTCATGCCGGCTTACTATGCGACTCGCTTCCCCATCTGGTCCTGGGCCTAATCAACTTTACCTGAACAATGGTGCTTGTAATCCCATTGGTTGATCATAGTTTTGTCCCACCCCACATCTGCCTAAGCGAGACCCCTTCTCTACCTTAGTCCTGCATGGTTTTGCCCTATAAAAGTTCCTAAAAGAGACAGTTTCCCCGGGTAACCTGCTCGGGTCCCTCTTCTGTCCCTCTCTGACAGAAGCTTTTCTATCCAATAAGGTTTTATCCTCAACCTCCGTTTGTTCCAAAAATTCATTCTTCGGTTTTAGAGAACACAAACTCATCCAGGTCAGGTTGGGAGTTTTTCTTCCCTGTATCAATAGTGGTTATTCATAGTACAAGATGCAGATAAGATATACTGTCCACAAACAGTATTAGTACAAATCTTTCTTCTCATTGAATTATGAGAAAGTAGCTGTATATCTATCCTATTTTGTATGTACAGATACAAAATGGTCCTTCACTTGTATCTCCCCCTTTTTTGTTTTGTCAGAGATGGGTATTCCATTGTCATTTAAATACTGTAGGTGCATGAATTCAGTAAAATATTCCAACATAGTCCAGTAGTCCACAATAGTAGTGGGTTATCTGTAGGACTGGCAATGTCAGAAGTTGTTGACTTGAGCCTTTTAAAGCTCAGATATTAATAAGGCTTTAGTTTTTATACTTGGGTTTTATTTAAAAAAAAAATTTAAAAGGAGGTCTTAACTCATCCCATGAATTCTCAGGGACTTGGAACTTGTGGTGCCCCCAACTGACCCCCTCCTCCAGGGCCCACTGCTGCCTTCCTGTAGGTGTCACAAGGGACCCAGGAACAGACCCACACCGTCCCTCAGTCACAGAGGCCACTTGCTTCCCGTCCGCTGCTGTTCCCACAGCTGTCCATTTCAGGCTGGCTTTGAGCTGCAGGGTGGAGGAGCCAAGGGAAGTGCCAGCCGGTCCTGCCCCGCCCGAGGACGCGACTTCAGCCCCATCTCATTCCTTCTCTGCCTCCTGCAGGTTGGGCACAGGCCCGGTTTTCATCCTGCTGTGGCATTCGCCCTCCGCAGGTAGGCACAGCATGTGCCGCAGTGAGAGGCCCAGCGCCACCAGGGGGCGCGCAACCGCATCCACCTAATTTGTAGAATAGACATTAAAAAAAAAGTTTCACTTTTTAAAATATAGTTTTATTTTAAAGAAAAAAACAAAAACAAAAAACCTTGGCATGGTGTTGAGCACCTGTAATCCTATCCAGCACTTAGGAGGCTGAGACAAGAGGACTATTGAGAATTTGGGATCAGCGTTGGGGGTGGGAGGATAAGCCAGCGAGCAAGAGAGAGAGAATTTCAAAACAAGGTGATAGGAGGATAACAATGGTTAATACAGTGCGTATTGTTACACAGAGTACAAGATATCAACATCTGATTGTCCAAATAATATTGAAACAAGGTTTTCTTTTTAATGAATTAAGAGAAATTAGTAGTATAACTTTTATTGTATTTATTTTTTGTGGTTCTGGAGATTGAACTCAGGACCTTGCACTTGCCAGGCAGGTTTTATGCTGCTGATTTACCCCCCAGCCCCTAGTATAACTATTTCATATGATTCCATATGTATATGTGTGTGTGTGTGTGTGTGTGTGTGTGCAAGTGAAATTTCCCCCTTGTCTTTTCCTTCTTTGCTCCATTCTTCCAACCCAGTTTCTTTTTCCTTCCCATTTTACTATACCTACTGTACATTTTGGATCTTACTTAGTCTTTCAGCTTCTCACACTAGGGAACTGATATGATATTTACACATACGGTACATTTGGTTTATTTCACTTATAAGTATGGTCTCAAGTTGCATCCATTTACTTATTAAAGTTTCCAGTTTATCCTTCTTTATAGCTGAGTAATACTCTATTATATAAAGAGACCACATCTTTTTTTATCTGTTCCTCAGTTGATGGTGTTTGTTTCCAAGATCTAACATGACAAATTGTGCTGCTATAAACATGGATGCCCATATGTCAGTGTGGAAGATAACCAGTCTGGGAAGATAACCAGAAGGGGAATAGCTGGGGCAAATGGGATCTCCAATCCTCATTTTATGAGGAGTCTCCACACTGATTTCCACAGGGGTTGCACCAGTCTGCTCTACCACCAGAAGTAGAGAAGGGTTCCTTTTCCCCGCGGCCCTGCCAGCATTTGTTATTGGCTGATTTCTTGATAGTAGCCATTCTTTCTGGAGTGAGATGCAATCTCAGGGTTGGTTTAGTTTATGTCTCAAGTAACCAGTAATGTTGAACATTTTTTCATGTATTTTCTATTTGTACTTCTTCATCTGAAGAGTGTGTGTTCATTTCAGATGTCCATTCTCGGATTGGGCCTTTAAATCTCAGAGGTCATTTTTTTTTGTGTGTGTGTGTTCTTTATATGTTCTTGACAGTAATCCTTAATCTGAGAAACAGCTGGCTTAGAGCTGCAAGGTAGGGGAGCCAGAGGGAGGTGCTAGCTGGTCCTGCCCTGCAGAGGCAAACAGCTTTCACATGTCATGTGCGGGTCATCTCTTCATTCTGCTGGTGGTTGCTCTTGCCGTGCAAAACCTTTTTGATAAGATGAGATGGCAGTTGTTGATTCTTCCTGATAGTTTCTGTGTGATCAGGGCTTTATTCATAAATCTTCACATATATCAATTTTTTTTTCTCTTTTTAAAAAATTTGGTAGAGGGTCTTGCTACGTAGTTCAGATTTATAGCAATATTCCTATCTCAATATTCCTTGTAAGTCTGGGTGTGGTGGCGCGCGCCTGTAATCCAAGCACTAGGGAGACAGAAGGCAGGAGGATCACTATGAATGTGGGCTGCATAGTGAGACCCTGTGTACAAAAAATATATATATATTCCTTGTAATATCCCTAGTGCTAGGATTACAGGTGTGCTCCATCACACCTGGTGTGCAGTACTGAGGGTTGAACTCAGGACCTTGTGCTTGCCAGGCAGGTACTTAGGTGCTGAGGTGTACCCCCAGCCCTATACCAATGGCTTGAAGAGTTTTACCTATCCAATATTCTAGCAGATTTAATGCTTTATTTCAATATTTAGACCTGTGATCCATTTTGAGTTTAGTTTAGTGCATAATGAAAGATATGGGTCCAATTTTTTTTTTTTTTTGGAACCGGGGATTGAACTTAGGCCCTTGTGATTGCCAGGGAAGCGCTTATTCCACTGAGCCATCTCCCTGGGCCCCAAGAAACTATCTTTCTTCCAGTGAATGTATTTGGCACCTTGGTCAAAAATAAGGTGGCTCAGTATATCTGGAGTTGCTTCTTCGTCTTGCAGTCTGTTCCTCTGATCTTCAGATCTTTCTTTCCAGTACCATGCTCTTTTCATCATCAAAACTTTATAGTCCCTGTCCTTCCCTCTCTCCCTCTTCTTCCTTCCTTCCTTCCTTCCTTCCTTCCTTCCTTCCTTCCTTCCTTCCTTCCTTCCTTCCTTCCTTCTTTCCTTCACCTGGAGATTGAACTCAGGACCTTGCAGTTGCCAGGCAGGCATCCATGCTGCTGAGCTATATAACCTGCCCTTATAGTATAACTTCAAGTCAGGACTTGGGATGCTCCCTGCCTTGCCTTTGTTGCCCAGAATTGAACATGCTCAGTATTAAGGATATGTTTTGAGGAACATTGTTTTCATCATAGCCCAAAATATAGTCTAGGCAATAAAAAATGAGCACAAGCTTTGTGGGTGAATGTAGATGAGAATGAAGTTGTTAAAAAGCGTACAGCTAGAAAGTGGAGGGAAACAATGAGACAGTGAATTTATTATAGAGAATTAATTACAAGAAATTACAGGTGATTTTTTTCCTTTGCAAATGTTTTTCACTTTTATTTTTCCTGGTATTGTGATCACATTCCTCTGGGGAGCTGGTGCATGTACTAATACAGGGGCAGGGGCCCCATAGGCAGGGAGGGAAGAGATAGGATGAAGGCCTCATAGGGCTTTGCTAAATTAGTGGAGAGAATTAGTAAGGATGGCTTCTGCCTCTACAGATTAGACTAAAGGAATTAGAAAAACAGAGGCAGGGTCAGAGAGATAGCTCAGTGGCTTAAGTGCTTGCCTGGCAAGTGGAAGTTACCAAGTTCAACCCCTGGTACAAAAACAAAACAAAACAAACAAACAAACAAAAACCAGAGGCAAAGAAACTAAGCTCAGAAAGATCCCTGATAGCATGATTAACATAAGAATCACAAACTTTTCCTGTACTTAATCCTTATACCTAAGTACCTGTCCATAAGGCTCCACCCATGACTTTACCCTCCCCCTGCCTCCTCCCAGGCCCTCCATCTCCTGATCCTCTTCCCTTTTGCAAAAGATCTGCCTGCTTCTTATTCTCTGTTTTATTTTGCTCCTTTTTTTTTTTTTTTTAAAAGGTATTTGGTTTCTTGTACCATGCAATATTTAAGCTTTTCTCTTTTTTATTGATGCAGTTCTGGGATTGAACCCAGGTCCCTGAACCCACTAGGTAACTGCTTTACCATGGAGTTACACCCTGAGCCCTTTTTGTTTACTTTTGAGCTCTCTTTTCTGAAATTGCCTAGGCGGGTCTCCAGCCCCAAATCCTCCTGCCTCAGCTCCCCAGAGCTGGGATTATAGGTTTGTGCCACCACAAGCTTTCTTTTAAGCTTTTAAGGGACTTGCAGAAAGGATTTCTGAAAAGTGACTGACTACTAAGGATTCTTCCACCATCCCTGTGCCTGGACTACACAGGATGGTCTGACCTGAGTTCAATTCCTGGCCAGCCACTCATGCCTGCACAGGCCCCGGGTACTTCTCCTTGTCTCCTGTCCTCTGCCCATCTCATCAGAGGCTCAGGTCATAGAGTAGTCCAGGGTCTGGCCTAGCACTGTGACAGTATAGATCAGATGAAATTTCTTTCTAATGCTTTGTTCCTCTGGGCCCTGACCACATGGGCATCAGCCTGAAGACTGCTGTGGCCTCCCTAGAGTCTCAGGGCCCAACCAGGCCCAGCCAGGCCCACACCTCTGCTGTGGTGCTTTTGAAACACACTTGAGGGCTCTACTCTCTGCCTTCAGTGGGTAGACTTTGTTCCTGGGGTCCCCAAGTGTGGGCTGAGCTCAGTGAGTTGTGCCAACGTCCAGGACCATGTCCATGGTGGAGTTCAAGCACTCAGGGCCCTACACTCTGGCTGCAGTTTTATCACATCCTGAGTCTGGAACCCAGAACACATGTGGAGCAAGGAACAGAGAGGATTTCTCCCTTCCACACACACAGTCAACAAAGATGGACCACTCTCATCCAGGACCACAGAGGCCTTGGAACCGATTGTCTCACCCCTCTGCTCTATTTATTCTTATTTTTTGTACAAGGGATTGAATTTAAGATCATATCCTTGCCAGGCAGGCACTTGGCTGCTGGGGCAATAGGGGTCTTTCCTCTTCTGGTGACCTTTGGGTTTTCCACTGGGCTTTCACAATGGAACCTGTTTTTTTGTGCAGGGTCTCACTCAGACTCTTAGTGATCCTCCTGATTTCTGCCTCCCCAGTGGTGGGGTAACAGGTGTGTCCACCACACCCAGACTCCATTGCTGTTTTAGCGTACCTGGAGGTGGGGCCGTTAAGGCATGTAGTGCCAGGGACGGAACCCTGGCCCCTCTGCTTACTCAAGCAAGCACTTAGTCCGCTGAGATATACCACCAGCCCTAGAACCTGTTTTTGTTTGGTCAACTTTCTGCTCCTCCTCCTCCTCCCTATTATTGTTATTATTTTATTTTTTAACGTATCTGGTACAGGGTCTCGCTATGCAACTTGGAGTTGTAGTGATCCTCTTGTTTTCAGTCTCCCCAGGGCTGGGATTGCAGCCGTGTACCACCATGTCCAACCTCTGCCACCGACTCAGGGTAGGGGCGGGCACATGCCAGGGGTCTAACCCTAGTCCCTGTACTTGCCTAAGCAGGCACTTAGTCTGTCAACCTATCTCACCGTTATTATTACTACCACTATTTTTAATGTTGTTTAGACAACTTTCAAAAAAATTATTGCACTAAATTTCTTTTTGTGTGTCCTCCCCCATCCCCTGCCTTCCTTTCATTTCCTTTGGTTTTCAAGCTAGTCTCACTGTATATTCCAGGCAGACCTTGAACTAATTGTGGAGTCTGGGCTGATTTTGTGTGTGTGTGTGTGTGTGCGTGTGCGTGCGGGTGTGTGTTTTAGGAAAGGGTCTAAGGGTGTTCAGGTTCTCACTACTAGATCAGACTCCGAGTGATCTAGGCCTGTTTACAGCCTCCCACAACCTGGTCTCAACTGCCATCTCAGGGCTCTTCCCAGGCTTGGCCAGGGATTGAACCCTGTGCCCCTGCTTGCAGCACTTTTTTTTTTCGGAACTGGGGGATTGAACTCACTTGCCAGGGAAATGCTTATTCTACTGAGCCATCTCCCCAGCCCCCTTCAGGGGTTTTGATCTGCTGAGCTATTTGGCTGGCCCCTTTCTCTCTCTCTCTCTCTCTCTCTCTCTCTCTCTCTCTCTCTCTCTCTCTCTCTCTCTCTCTCTCTGAGATAGTCTCCCCTCTGAGATAGTCTCCCTATGCAGTTCAGGTTGGTCTCACTTTGTAGCCTAGGCAGGTCTCACAGCGAGCCTCTTGCCTCAGTCTCCTGGGTGCTGGGATTATGGCCGTGCACTGCATGCCCAGGCAGATTTTGAACTCACGGTGATCCTCTTGCCTCAGCCTGCCAAATACTGGAATTACAGTTGTGTGCCACACCCCGATTTTGCATTTTAACCATATCTAAGGGCACAGTACAGGGCATTAAAGACATTCACAGTGCTGTGTAGCCATTGCCACCGTCCATCTCCAGCACCCTTTCCTCTTCCCAAACTCAAGGCCACTCTGGTTAACACTGGCTTTGCATCTCCGTCACCAGCCCTGCACCCTCTAACTTGCTTCTGTCTAGGTCCAGGAGGGCGGCAGGAACCTTTCGGCTTTAGGCTTAGTCCAGTCCTCTCTGTCATTCGCATCACCGTCGGACGTGACGCGAGGAGGGGCGGGCAGAGGTGGGGCGCGCAGGCGCGAGCCAGGGACAACTACGCCTACCGCGGGCGCTGAGAGCCTAGCGGCGGCGGGAGGAGCGCGCTGGTGTCGCCGCCACCATGGCCGCCGTGGATCTGGAGAAGTTGCGCGCTTCGGGGGCCGGCAAGGCCATCGGGGTGCTGACCAGCGGCGGCGATGCGCAAGGTGGGGCGGCGGGTGGCGGGGAGGTAGCGACTCGGTCGCTGGGACCTCTGCCCGAGATCTGGCTGCCGCGTACGTGCCGCGGGCCACGGCTCCGAGCTCCGCCTTCCTGTCCCCGGGGGTGTGACCGTGCCCGCTGTGCGACACGTGCTATTGAGCCGGGTCCCGAGCTCCAGCAGGGTGTCCGCGGAGGACTTGGAGGAGGGACTTCAGGGTCCCGCCGTCCCGCTCCTCGCAGGCTTCCCTGTCCCCGCTGGGATGGGGACAAACGCCCGGGACTGCTCCACCGCTGGGCTCCTTCCTGTACCTTTTAATTGGAGCCTATGTGTGGAAGAGGGCGCGGGGAGTCCCGCTGTGCCGGGTTGGAGTTTTCTTAGCCAAGTCCTGGTGCGGGCATTTACTTGTGCAGCCTCCACTAGCCTGGCAGGTTGGGAGGGTGCCTGGCCTGGAGCCCTTCTCCTGTGGCCTGGTTCCACTCCCCTGACCTCCAGGCCTTAGCGCTGGGATGGCCGGGTGCCACCTGTGGAGCCAGCCACCCCCGGCAGGAGAGAGCATTGGTGTCCCATGCTCCAGGCATGTCCTCAGACTCTGCTGCTGGGACAGGCCTGGCTCCTTGGGAGTGAGCAGTTCCTGAGAAATGCAGGACAGTCTACCTCCAGGAGCCAGGTCCCACTCGGACCCAAGCTAGGATACGGTGAGATCAGGGAGGACCTCAGCCCACGTGTGTGGCCTTCAGATCTGGACTGCTGATCCGACCTGGGCTGTGGTCTGCTTACCTTCTATACGTATCCATTGCACAGAGTGTTGCTGTTGGTCAGTGGCCCCTTTGGAGAGTTCGGCCGGGGACCTGGGAAGCAGCAAGAGGCAGCAGCACCTAAGGGAAGCATGGGGAAGGCCGGGAAGCATGAAGGGGCACCTTGGGCCCTGCAGGATGTGTATCTGCCCTCTCCCACCAAGGGGGCCCCTATGGGGAGGGCCACCCAGGGTGACAGACATACAGATAAGCTGTTTTGGAGGCTGAACCAAGGGCAAGG
Organism: Ctenomys sociabilis; assembly: GCA_004027165.1. NCBI lineage: Eukaryota > Metazoa > Chordata > Mammalia > Rodentia > Ctenomyidae > Ctenomys > Ctenomys sociabilis. The sequence continues at coordinate 25,945 of PVKA01008929.1, forward strand.
TTGGGAGGCCATGCCCAGCCCAAGTGAGGGTGCTGCAAGGCTGGGCACAATCTGCCTGAGTGTTTCCCTGGTTGGATCCTCTCCATGTGGAGCCCTGGGAAGGTGCCCACTGAAGCACCTGCTGGCTGACCATCTGTCTCCTGCTGGTGCCCTCCCTCTTGTGCCCTGTGTGCGCTGTCTGTGTGCACTGTGGACCTGATTTGGTGCTGGCTACACTGAGGGCAGGAAGGAGACTCAGACCTCTTTCCTGTTGCAGCTTACAGGCTGATGTGAGGCACAGGTGCCAGCCGGGCCACTAGGTCAGGGGGGCAGCTGCCATCTGGAGTTGTCCAGAGCAGGGCTTTCTGTTGTAGAAATCCTGAGGAGCTGTCTGGATATGACGCAGTCCTGGAGGGCAGCCCAGGCCGCTTGTGCCTTCCCCATGCCCTCAGTGTCTATTGGAGCTGACAGTGGCTGGCAGTGGGGGCTGGGGTGCTTTTTCCTCCAAAGCCTGATCCATCACATGGAGTTCCTCAATCTCACCACTTGACCCCCAGATTTGGACTCCAGGGCCAGCCTGCATTGAAGTCTTCTGGCCTGCATGACTCCTTTTGTGAGGAGAATAAGGGACAAGTGACAGGCCCTCATGCAGGCCCTTGCAGCCAGCCAGGAAGTCCTGTCCCAGCAGCTTGAGCCTCTCTTCCTGTTGTCTTCGAGTGGGGTCAGCTGGCTGGGAGGGGGTTGCTGCCTGCAGATGTCTATAATCACAGTGATTTGTGCAGAAGTTGCTAGAAGACTTAAAAGCAGCTTAGCCTGCCAGCCTGGCTCCACCCTTTTGTCTCTCATCCCTGCCATGGCCGCTGCTGTTTCTCCCAGACCCTCTCTGTGCCTGAATGGTGGGCACTGTGTTTCCTGCTGTTACGTGTCCCCTTCTATTTGTTCCTTGGGGACGGGGCACCATCCCCCTTATCCCTCTCCCACATCACTGTGTTGGGGTGCCCTGGGTCTGCCTGTTGACTGGTGGCTGAATGCCAGCACCAGCAAGCTCTATGGCATCCTGTGGCCATTGCTGTCATGTTCACTAAACCTCTTCCCCTGGGTGATTACAGTGAGGACCTCAGACTTAGTGTCCCTTGACTGTCTGTCATCTGATGGGCAGTGCCAGTTCTTGTCACACCTGCCCTTCTGACTGGGGTGGGCTGCTGCCCTGGGTTTATTTTGAAGACAAAAAGCAGATGGAAGGGCAACTGGAAAGGCCCCTGAAGATCCAGCTTCCCGGAAGTGTCTGGGCACCTGCTTTTAGGTGGTTGTCTCCACGGCAGCTGTATTATCCCCACTTCAAACAGTTTTCATATCATGTGGCCCCTATGTGCTTGGGAACACTGATACACAACTGGGTCTGGGCTGCAGTGTTGTCTCAGATGTCACAGGAGGGCTGGCTTTGCAGTGTCCTGAAGTCCCTTGCATGCTTGTGAGTGATACATGTTACCTTGCCTCAGGCCCTTTGCTGTCCCCAAGGTGCCACAAGCCCTCCAGCCTGATGGTCAGGTTGCTGTGGCCTGGCAGCATGTGGTCACTGTCTGGAGCCTGGGGATGCCAGAGAGACCCTCAGACCAGGGGTAGGTTTGGTCTCACCCTCTGTGGTCCCCTGTGTGTTCTTCCTGCTGGAGTCCGGCCTGCTCCTGAGCCCCATGGACTGTATGTAAGTGGAGGACACATGCTAAGGGTCCTGTGGGGACCACAGACTCTTTGGGGACCTGGAGCTCTTGCAAGATTTTCTAGCAGGAGGGAGAGCTTGGGTTTAGAGGCCTGGCCTCCTCCCAGATGCATGGGTGCTGGGTGGAAAAGGCAGGAGAAATGGCAAGGTCTTGGGCCTGAGTGGCTGGGCTGTGGTTGCAATGGAACAAGGGTGGTAGCCCCACGGCCTTCCTTGGATGGGGTGGTGCCGCCTGCTTCTTGTGTCCCAGGCTCCAGGGCAGGTTGGCATGTTTCCTGCCAGCTGCTGCCTCTATGGAGTAGCAGAAACCTAGACTGAAGCCCTGGGAGCCCGGGGCCACTCACTGGGGGAGGAGGTGACTGCCAATTGCCCTGCTTACCGTGGAGGGCAAGGTGGGACTGTTCCCCTTACAGCCAGCCGTTCCTATGCCTCTGTCTCAGCACCAGGTGGAACGTAAAGCCTAGAGCCTAGGCTCCCTTGAGCCTGCGGGAGTATGAGTGCATCCTCCAGAGTCCTGTAGAGGACGAGGTGCCCTCTAAATGTCTGAAATTTTGGACATAGAGCCCGGGGGCTGTGGGCAGGGGTCAGAGGGTCCAGTGCCCCGAGGCTGGCCTGATGGTTTGTTCCTTCTCTGCACAGGTATGAATGCTGCTGTCAGGGCCGTGACCCGCATGGGCATCTACGTGGGTGCTAAAGTGTTTCTTATCTATGAGGTAAGGCCAGATGCAGTGGGGGCATATGAGGGTGGCCCATGTGTTCTTGCAGGAACTGTGGCTTCTGTGTGGCACAGGCCACATTCACCCTGGTTCTAGTGGCCAGCCCAGGCAGCAGGGTGGGTGTAGTTGGATTGGGCGGAGGTGCTGTAAAATGCAGACAAGGTTGAGACCTGCAAGATGGACAGAGAGTAGAGCAGGCGGCAAAGCTGGCCCTGCTCCATGGCATTGCTGGGCAGCGCCCACCATGGAGCCCATGTGGGTTGGGCAGGTGTCCTGGGCCCTTCCATCCAGTGCCTGTCCTGTGTCACCCTGTGGGGCCTTGGTGAGTGGGCCTAGGGACCCACTGTAGGGTCTAGCTGCCCTGTCCTGGTTTGTTCTGCCCTTGGTGGTAGTGGGAGACCCCATTGTGGATTGGCAGCTGTCCTGCTGTGGGTCCTGGTGGCTCCAGCTGTGCTGTCTTCTCTTTGTGTACAGTGCAGTGCCCTGGCTCTCCCATCCCTCCCCCTTGGTGTAGCCTTGTCCTTTCACCTGATCCCTGGTTATAGCAGGGCCGCACCCAGCCTTTGCTCTCCAGGGACAAGTGGGGAATAAACATGTGAGTGCTTGGGGGAGGCTCATCTCTCTCCTGGGCACCCTGTAGACCCCACAGAGTGTAGGACATGGGTCAGAAGTTGGCAGGGGTCTGGGACAAGTGTTGGGCAGGTCCTTCCTGGACCCTGAGTTTCTTCCATCAAATGGGACTGACATGCCAGGCGTGGTGGGCACACCTGTAATCCTGGTGCTCAGGAAGTTGAGGCAAGAGGTGAGTTTGCTGAGTTTGCTACCAGTCTGGGTTACATAGGGGGTTCAAAGCCAGCCTGCACTACATAGGGAGGCCCTATTTAAAAAAACAAAAGGAAACAAAAACAAAAAATGGGCCTGCTATTTTCTTTCTGGAGGGCACAGAAGGGCCAGAAAACTGTGCAGCCTTGTGGGTGAGAGCTGTCACTGCAGTGGTGGCAGCTTCTGTTCCCGAGAGCAAAAGCAGACCTGTGGGTCTGGGGTTTCCCCAGAAAGAGCTGTGGGTGTTTCAGAGTGCCTGGTTGGGACACCACCTTGGAGGTTGCCTATGCTAGGCTGGGCAGGGGCAAATGAGAAGGCATGGGGCAAGGGAGGGCCTGGGTTGGGGGGACACTGTCCTGAGAGTAGAACGTCCCTCCTGCCTCTGACCTGCCTGTCAGGCCCCAGCTTTGCAGGTCTCTGTGTGTCTGCGGCCCCTCAAGTGGTGGTGCTTATAGCTAGGGGTCTGGCTTGTAGAAGGATGGGGCTGGGGTGGCCAGGACAGGCACCTTGTGGTCTTCAGGCAGTGCCTCTGTCTTTGTCCACCAGATAGCTGAACAGTGCCCATGGGGGCAGCTGTGCAGAGGTGGTACACTCTCATAGCCCATGGGCAGGGAGGATGTGGGTCCCAGAGGCTGGGGATGCACACCAATGCAGCTCTCCCATCTGACCACCTCTGTGGAGCCCCTGAGTCCTCGTCAGGCCTGGTGGATGACACCCCTCCTCCAGGCAGGTGCTGCTGCAGGGAGCCAGCCATGTGCTGGGTCAGTGGCTGGTGGCAGCTGTCATCTGGGGCACTCAGGCAGCGTTTTCCTGTGAGGGGCTGAGTTCCAGCTGCTAGGCTGGAAAGACTGGTGCTGTCCACTTGGGGGCTGGCTGCACACACTTGGGGTGCTGTGGGGCATGGCCTTTAATGGCTGTCCATGTGGCTAAGGACTTTCATGTTCTCTCATGTGCAGCCTCTTTCACCCAGAATGCATGGGTGTGTGTGAGGATATATGTGTGTTCTCATGACCTCCTTTGTATCTACTGTGTGCCCCTCAGTGGTGGGGATGTGTGCGCAGCAAGGGTGTGTGTAGTGTGCAGTGGCCACACCACACCCCCAGAGAGTGTCCCCACAGTAGAAGACCCACATAAACACAAAGATGTGTATAGATGAAGAGAACCAGTGCCACTGAGTTCACATAAGCAGGTCTAATAGGTCATTGGGAGGTTGGAGGAAGGCCTCCTAGGTGCCTGGCTTGTGACCTTGTCTGTCCTATCTGGGATCAGTGACATGAGCTCAGCTAAGGGCAGGGTGGGGCTGTGGCCTGCCAGGTGAATTACTCTGTGGCTGCCAGGTGTGGGTGTGGCGCCCTGGCCTGCTTCCATTTGTGAGGTTTTGGCTGTGGTCTGAAGCTCTGTCTTCCAGGAGACTGTGTCAGCCACTGTGGGCTGCTGCCTCATGCCTGTCCCTTGGGTTGCAGGGCTACGAGGGCCTTGTGGAGGGAGGTGAGAACATCAAGCCAGCCACTTGGCTCAGCGTCTCCAACATCATCCAGCTGGTGAGGCTCTAGGGCCACCTCTCAGACCCCGTGTGTGAGAATGCTGGTGTGTGGCATGAACACAGACACACTCACACAGATGCACATAGACATGCACAGGCAGAACACACAGACATGCAGACACACACAGACACTGACACACAGGCAGAGACAGAGACGGATACTTACACATGCAGAGACAGATTTGTATGTACATGGATGGTGACACAGACCCAGAGCCACATGGAGGCTGACATACAGAGAGACAGGGTACATAGACACAAAGGGACACAAGCACAGTAACAGACATGCACAGACATAAAGATGTCCATAGACAAAGAGAACCACAAACGCACAGACACATACCTGCAGGCTTAGCTCCTGATGGCTGTGTCATCTGGCTGCTTGGGTTTTTGGGGTGTGGAGTTGCCAGGCCTCAGGAGGCTCTGGGGACCAGTCCTGAGACATGGCCTGAGCCGGGGAACTGTGGGTAGAGGCATGGGAGGGGCGGGGGGGGGTCAGGCCTGGCCTGGCAAGTAGCTTCATTTCTCCCCTAGGAATCTCAAAGACCATGCAGGGGGTGGGGGGTTGCTTGTCCCACAGGCAGCCTGGCTACTGAGTGCATAGGTGCAGTTGTCCTAGGCAGCTGGGCCCTTGGTGAGCCTAGGTCCAGGGCTGACCAGTGAGGGGAACCTGAAGGGCTCCTGCCCAGTGTTTAGAGCCACCCTGGGTATCTTCCTCTGCTCCTGCAGGGTCCACTGCCCCTTTAGTGCCTGGCCCTGGTCCCTCTGGCTCCCAAAGCCCCCAACAGAGGCCTTGTCCCTTCTGTGCAGGGTGGCACCATCATTGGCAGTGCCCGCTGCAAGGCCTTCACTACACGGGAGGGGCGCCGGGCTGCCGCCTACAACCTGGTGCAGCGTGGCATCACCAACCTGTGTGTCATCGGTGGGGACGGCAGCCTTACGGGCGCTAACATCTTCCGCAGCGAGTGGGGTGGCCTACTGGAGGAGCTGGTGAGGGAAGGTGGGTCTGTGGCTGGTAGGCTGGGCAGGTGGCCAAGGTGCACTTGGTCCTGTCTCCCAGCCAGGCGGGAGTGGCCAGGCTGGGCTGGTTTTGAGCCCATACTGCTGTGGATGGTGCTCCAGTGTAACCCATCTGGGCCCTGGGATGTGTTCTCTGGAGGTTTGGGATGTGCTTTAGGCCATATCACAGTGTGCAGAAGCACAGAGTTCAAGTCGCATTAGACAAGAGTCCCACATCACTATCCAGAAAGTGATCCCCATGGCCCTAGGTCTGTGCCACTCACAGGTGACCTGGGGTGGAGGGCTTGGGCTGCACAGTTGAAACTGGGACTGTTCTTGCTCCATGTGGAGGTTGGCCAGGCTGTGGACCTCAGCCAGAACTTCCTGTGGCCCTCACCCAGGCAAGATCTCAGAGACCACGGCTCAGACTTACTCGCACCTGAACATTGCTGGGCTGGTGGGCTCCATCGATAACGACTTCTGTGGCACCGACATGACCATTGGCACAGACTCAGCCCTGCACCGCATCATGGAGGTCATCGATGCCATCACCACCACAGCCCAGAGGTAGGCGGGGCTGCCCTTCCTGGGTAGTGATAGCCACTGTGTGGGGTCGTGGACCCGGGTGGCCGGGGTGCACTTGGTGCAGCTCTGACCCTTGGCTAGGGAGATGCATAGGGTTTAGTAGAGGGGCTTGGTATCCAAACCCACCCTGCCAGCTGGCCAAGGACACCCAGCCTGGTGCTGTTATGGTCTGGCCCTCTGGGGTGGGGGTGACCTGGTAGGGGGCCCTCAGTCACCCATGATCTTAGCACATCACGAGGCCTGGCTGAAGTCTGTTGGAGAGCTGCTGCCTCCTGCCCCACGCACTGGTGTCAGCAAAAAGACCCATCTGCAGTGAGCAGGCTGGCTTGTGTGGCCAGGGACCCCGGCTCTGACCACCCTCCTGCCCCCTCTCCACAGCCATCAGAGGACGTTCGTGCTGGAGGTGATGGGGCGGCACTGCGGGTGAGGCGGGCTGCCTGGGGCTGTGGGCGAGGGTGGGTGCAGTGGGGAGAGCACTGCATGGCTCACTCGATTATGAGTGGTATGAGAACCCAGGCCTCCCATGCAGAAGGGATGGGAAGGTGCAGCCCCTAGGATGGCATCCTGAGCAGCCCTGCTGCCCTGCAGGTACCTGGCCCTGGTGTCTGCGTTGGCCTCGGGTGCTGACTGGCTGTTCATCCCTGAGGCGCCCCCCGAGGATGGGTGGGAGAACTTCATGTGCGAGAGGCTGGGTGAGGTGAGTGGCTAGTGAGATCCCTCAGTGGTAGCAATGTCCTTAGGGAACTCTGGGAGCATCCCTGGGGCTCTGGCCAGTTCATGGTTGGCTGTCAGCCCCTTGGGGAAGATGCAGTGCTGACTCCCGGTCTCACTTTGGGCAAGAGGGGGTGCTGGGGGCTCAGCTCCAGTGATTGGTACCAGGGACACTGTGAATTGGCTTTCTGGGGCCCACACCACTGAGAGTGGCTTCTGTGAGGATGCCACACAGCAAGGACCCTTGAACTTGGACAGCGGGGCTGGTTTTATGTCTTCAGGTCTGTACACCCCGAGGGCAGCTGGGGCCCAGTGCTAGGGCTGAGAGCCAGGGATGCCAGTAGCCAGTGTGGGTGGGGTCCTAAAGCAGAGCAGCATGGGTGCTATGAGGGAGGCCTCCTAGGAGCTGGGGAGGTAGCTCTAGGAGTGGAGAGGGGGGCTCTGGGACAGAGTGGGCTGACACTGCTCTGCGGACCCCCAAGCATCCACAGCCCCTAGAAGGCTGTGGGTCCCCTCTTGCCATGGTATGGAGTGGCCCAGCTGCCCAGTTGGTCAAGTCTTGGCTGGTGTCTGAAAAATGGTGGGTCCCATGACCAACCTGGAGGCAGGCCTGGGGCTGGCAGAGCCCCTGTCCCCACATGAAGATGGCAGCTTTATTTCCTCTCCTCCTACCTGTGGCTAGGCAGAGTTGCTGGGGGTTAAGGGTCACCTAAGGTTACGGACCTGGCTTCTAGAACCTTCCCCAGAGAGCCTGAGGTGGAGTCTAGGTTGAGGCCATGCATTACCTGAGGGCCATGTAACCCTTCCAGCCTAGTGGACCTGGTGAGGGCAGCTCAGTCCTCGCTGAGCCCAAGTGTGGGCCAATGTCTTGGTTCTTGCTTGCGCTGTGCAGGAATCTGGGCTCACCCTTGTGAGCGGTGCCCCCCAACCCAAGGTTAGGAGTGCTGGCCCTGGCGCTGAACCCTGCCCAACCCCACCTGTGCAGAGGTCCTCGCCCCACCTGGGCCGGCTGCTGGGTACCCTCATCTGGTCCCAGAGGGCAGTGGTCCTGGAGGACCTGGCTGTGGCTCTACCTTCAGACCCAGTCAGGTCCCACAGAGTTGGGGGTCTTGCCCTTATGCCTATGGGCTCCAGGCAGTGTCAGGCCTGGGACGCCCTTGTGTCGGCGATCGTGTGGGTGGCTTGGGGCTGGCGCTGAGCCTGGTGTGCGTTGCAGACTCGCAGCCGGGGCTCCCGCCTGAACATCATCATCATCGCAGAGGGAGCCATCGACCGCCATGGGAAGCCCATCTCATCCAGCTACGTGAAGGACGTGAGTGTGCCCCCCGGTGGCCGGGCATGGAGAGGGCATCTCCAGCCCTGCAGCTGCCCTTGGGACAGGGTGCTGCATTGCACCAGGTGACAGACAGTGCAGAGGGTGGCCCTGCTGCCCTGAGGGACAGGATACCCAGCCCCGCTGTAGGTCCCCATGGCTTCTACCCCAGTCCCAGTCCTGGGTCCCCTTCCTGTAGCACAGTGCTGCTTGGGGGCTCGTGCTCTCATGGTGGTCACCCACCCAGGCAGTTCTATCTACCCACTGAGACTTCTGCCCCTGGGTCCCCAGAAACCCAGGGGCAGGCGCAGGCTGAACAGAGAGCTTGGACGCTGTGCTCAGTACCTAGGGCTGCCAGTGTGTAGGTGGCCCATGCATGTACACACACAAACAGAAGCACCCCTGAGGGCACAGGTACGCGGAGCCCCCACTCACACCTTCACCCAGACTCTTAGATCAGACATGGACACCATAGTCCTGGGAGCCTGAGGTGGGCAGTGGCTGACCACAGGGTGGGACCTATGGGTTTGGGAGTCCCAGAAGCCCATGGTCTGACTCTCCTATGTGCAGCTGGTGGTACAGAGACTGGGCTTTGACACACGAGTGACAGTGCTGGGTCATGTGCAGCGAGGAGGGACACCCTCAGCCTTTGACCGCATCCTGGTAGGTGGGCGTCACCTGGGCTGGGTGCACGTGGGTGTATGTGTGAGTGTGCTGTCTGCGGGGTGTGTGGGGCGAGCACCCTTCAGTTGTGTCCTTGAGGATGTGATGGAGCCCCCCCATGTAAGAAACCTGGCTTGGGTTCTTGGGGCCACCCTGCCTCTGCCTCTTCACCAGCCCTCTCTACCACACATTGGCTGTCAGAGCTGAAGACCTCTCTCCGCCCAGCCCCCTTACCACCTGGGAAACCAAGAGGGAGAGTGTTTGGGCATGGTGCCTGGGAAACTGAGTCCTGACCTATCAGACCTGAATTGGTCACTGTCCCGCAGAGCAGCAAGATGGGCATGGAGGCAGTGATGGCACTGCTGGAGGCCACACCCGACACGCCTGCCTGCGTGGTCAGCCTCTCAGGGAACCAGTCTGTGCGGCTGCCCCTCATGGAGTGCGTGCAGGTGGTAAGTGCTGACCCACTCTGCCCTAGGGCATCATGTGTTGCTGATCCTCCTGCCCTCCCAGCCATCTCTGCCTGGGGGCTTACCCACCAGGCAGGTTCTCCTGCACACCTTGGCCAAAGGGCAGACCTTATGTGCTTGGTTTAAGGGTGAGGCAGGCATAGGTCACCCACAGGTGGCGGGGGGACCCCAACAGGTGCTGGAGCCATAGGGAGTGAGGAGACTTGGTGGTTCTGAGGGGCCCGGGAGTGACTGGGGCAAGATCACTCAGCTTCCTCGAGCAGTAGCTTGGACTGACTTTAGAGGTTGCAGGGAAAGGTATTCAGGGTTAGGAAGGGGATGGACAGGGAGGGGACAGGGACAGTGGAGTGGTGGGAAGGCCTGATCAGAGGGACCAAGCAGGGACCTTGGGAGGAGGGGTGGTGGTGAGGGCTGCAGGGCTGTGGGGAGATGCTGGTCCTGGCTCAGCTAGATTCAGGGTAGGCAGGTGGGATGTGGCCATGCAGTTCTTCATGGAAGACCTGCCTGGCTTCTGCCTGCTGCTTCAGGTGCTGTAAGCCTGCTTGGTCTCTAGCAGTCTGTGCTGTGGGGTCTTGCCAGGGCTGGGTGGGCCCAGGACCCAGAAGCACTGCTTTCCCTGCCATCTTCTAAGAACCTGTGCTTTTTTTTTTTTTTTTTTTGCAGAACCAGGGATTGAATTTAGGCCCTTGCGCTTGCCAGGGAAGTGCTTATTCTCCCTGGTCCCATTGCACTGTGGCTGCCTCTTTTTTTTTTTTTTTTTTTTTTTTTTTTTTTTTTTTGGTGGAACCAGGGATTGAACTCAGGCCCTTGCGCTTGCCAGGGAAGCGCTTATTTCACTGAGCCATCTCCCTGGCTCTGAACCTGTGCTTTTTGCTTCTCTTCTTAAAGACAAAGGATGTGCAGAAGGCCATGGACGACAAGAGGTTTGATGAGGCCATTCAGCTGCGTGGCAGGTGAGGGTGCTATGTGTTCCATGCCCTGGCACATATGTCGAGGAGGTAGCTCTGGTCCTTGGCTGAGGTCCTACAGTGTGTGCTGCAAGGACATCTCAGGAGCAGCAAGGTGGGGTGGCCCTTTGCCGAGAAGCTGGTAGGTGTGAATTGGAGTGGACACAGGCTGAATATGGCTATGCAGGACAAGGAGTGCAATACCACAGGCTGGAAGCAGGATGACTGGGTCAGTGTACAGTGGTCCAGGCCAGCCTGGAATGTGGTCCTGCCTGATCAGGTAGGCCAGGTGTTTGGAGGTGTCCTGGCCTTGACAGACACGCAGGTCTGTATCCCCTGCTGAGCTCCCTGTCTGCTGCCACAGCTGCCAGCCTGCTGCAGGCTGAGTGCCCAACTATGTACATGCTACTGAAGGAGCCTAGCCAGGCTGTGTGGGCCAGAAGCTGTAGCGTCCAAGCCTTTCCTGGCTGCACTTCTGGCCCTGTCTGCGTGGCTCTATGCCCGGTCCACACGCCTTTCCTGACCGGCCACAGCCCCATGCTCTGCTGAGTGCATGGCCGCACATTCTGGACTTCAGGGTGGGAACTGCATGAGCCGCTTCCTTTGCAGGAGCTTTGAGAACAACTGGAACATGTACAAGCTGCTTGCCCACCAGAAGGTCTCCAAAGAGAAGGTGAGCTCGGGCAGCAGAGCGCCGGCTGTGCTGGCTCTGCAGCCCCGATGCTGCACAGGATCGCTGCCTGCCTGCTGCTGAGCATCCTGCCCTCCTGTCTGGGGTCTTAGCCCTGGGCCCAGTTTCAGTTCTGCTGCACTGTGGGGCCAGCCAGTCCCGAGCAGCCATGCCTGGCCTTGAAGTGAGAGGTGCAGGCTGACAGTGAGCGAGCTGCCGGTGTTTGCCTGCAGGAGAAGGGTGGCTGTGATGTCACTCGGGTCCATCAGCTGCCCCTGGTAGCCGAATACCTCAGGAAAGGATCCCTCCAAAAGTGGGGTATTGAAAGTGTCGGTTCCTGGCACCCTGGAGTCAAGCAGAGGCCCGGTCCACAAGCTCACAGCCACAAGGGTCTGGCCCAGGCCCTCCCAGGAGGGTGGCGATGGAGGCTGCACGTGACAGCGCAGTGCTCAGTGCCCCATCAGCCATCTTGTATCCTGCAGCTCCTGGTAGGGCAGACGTGGTCCCTGTGCCATCCCAGAGCCCAGCTGGCACAGAGCACTGGGTGTAGCAGGGCTGGGTCCTTAGAAGGAGCCCTGGAGGGCAGCTACTTCTGGCCTGCTTGTGCTGACCACCAAGGTGTGCTGGCTCCCGGACAGGCTGGAGACCAACTTCATTCTGATTCCATGCTGAGCAGGAATATACTGACATTTGAGTTTAGGGTTTTGTGTATTTTTTTTTACTTTTTTGGAGTTCTTCATTTAATTTTTATTTTTGTCAGTCCATGTTTGAGTCTGTAACGGTGCTCTTAGGGAGTTGGTGCCATACATCACACACATCAGTTCTTTCTGTGTCTCGTCCCCACCCACATTCCTCCATCTCTCGGCTCCCTCCCCACGTGCAGTATAGGGGAGTTACATGTGAGCTGATGAGCCAGCTCTGAGTGCCTCGGGGCTGGAGTAGCACAGGTCCCACCCACACCGCCTGCTGCTGGGCACATGGCTCTGATGGCCGGGCGAAACCCACAGTGCTGCCCACAGTCTGGTTTTGACGCAGTGCCTACTTATTTTACTGGGCTTCTTGTGGCTGGTGCCAGAGAGCATATGTCACAGTAGCCCTCTTAAGAGCCTCTGGAAATCAGACAGGCATGTGTTGTTCCTGGCATGTGACAGTGGTGAGGCCGGCACAGGACCTGCCCTTTCGCTGCTTCCTGTCTAGCCTGTGGCTGATGCTCCTGTCTCCTTTCTCTCCAAAGACCAACTTCTCCCTGGCCATCCTAAACGTGGGTGCCCCAGCGGCTGGCATGAACGCAGCTGTGCGCTCGGCGGTGCGGACTGGCATCTCACAGGGCCACACGGTGTATGTCGTGCACGATGGCTTCGAGGGCCTGGCCAAGGGCCAGGTGGGTGCAGCATGAGGGAAGCAGGCTGAGCACCTGTGGTGTGGTGCTACCTGATCACGGACATCTTGAAGAGAGGGGGCTTTGCACATGCAGCCCGGGACAGCCCAGGCAGGGACAGATGGCTGCTGTGTCCATTTAGCCATGCCCTGCGAGGCCCAGGGACGCTGCTCTGGCTGTGGCGTGATGTCAGCCCTCCTCGGCCTCTGTCCATGACCCAGGGAGGAATGGGTGACCTCGGGCTTTCCCTCTGATGCCGTCTCCTTTCAGGTGCAGGAAGTGGGCTGGCACGACGTGGCTGGCTGGCTTGGCCGTGGGGGCTCCATGCTGGGCACCAAGAGGTGAGCTGCTGGCTGCTGGGCAGCGGGGGGCAGAGGCAGCAAGGCAAGCACAGAAGTGACCCTAGCCCTGCTCCCTGTGGACCAGGAAGCTGTTGGCATCATCACTGTGCTCTCCGAAGTAGCTGTGGTTTTGTGGGGTCTGGGGTATCAGGATGGGCCTGAAGTCCTGCATGGAGTGGGCTTGGGGCATGGTCACCTGCAGCGACTATTGGACACCATCTATCCTGAGCCCAGGAGGCTGCAGGGGCTGGAGCAAGTGTCCCCTCCACCTCATCACTATGCCACTGTGTCTTGGGAAGCAGGTGTCTCCAGTCACTCTGTGCCCAGCTAAGATGCTGGGTGACACCCAGGCCCTTACACTGGTCCCTCTCTGCCTCAGCACACATCAGATGGGACTTGTGGACTGGTGCAGCCTTGGGGACACAAATGTGTGTCCCTGGAGTCTGCATATTCACACTGACATTTCTTTGGCTGCAGGACACTACCCAAGGGCCACATGGAAGCCATAGTGGAGAATCTCCGGGCACACAACATCCATGCCCTGCTGGTCATTGGTGGATTTGAGGTGAGGGCTGGGCTACTGGGCCGGAACTCTGAGAGGCCTCCCTCCTCTGCCCACCAAGGAGTCCAGTCCCCAAGCTCTGCATGAGAAGGACCACCTCAGCTGCCGAAGGGCTCACCAGGTCCATAGACCCCAGGTGCTGGGGGAGAGGGGCAGTAGAGGAGGGGAGGAGGAGGATGAGGAGGAGAGTGTAAGGAGCAAGTGCTGAGCTCTTCTTAGCAGCTGAGGACAGACTCCTCTGGTCCTTGTTGGACTCCACCATCCCTGGAAAATGGATTTGAGTGCTGCCAGGCTGTTGGGCAGCACCATGGTTGGGGTGAGAGACAGTCCCTAGCCTGGCCACCTTTTCCTGCAGGCCTATGAGGGGGTGCTGCAGCTGGTGGAGGCACGCGGGCGCTATGAGGAGCTGTGCATTGTCATGTGTGTCATCCCTGCCACCATCAGCAACAATGTGCCAGGCACCGATTTTAGCTTGGGCTCAGATACGGCGGTCAATGCTGCCATGGAGGTATGGGCAGGGTGTGGGGTCTTGATGCATCTCTAATAGAACAGTGGGGACACAGGGCATAGCCTTGTGCTCACCTGCTGGCCCCTGTGACCCCCAGAGCTGTGACCGCATCAAGCAGTCAGCCTCAGGGACCAAGCGCCGCGTGTTCATCGTGGAAACCATGGGGGGCTACTGCGGCTACCTGGCCACTGTGACTGGCATTGCTGTGGGTGCGGATGCTGCCTATGTCTTCGAAGATCCTTTCAACATCCACGACCTCGAGGTGCGGCAGCTTAGGCTAAGCCTCCTGACACATGGGTGGTGGCTTATAGGGGCCTGGCAGGCAGGGGATACTGTCCTTGGGGAACACCTGCACGCCTTGTACTTAAAGGAGGGTGGCCCCCAGGTCCCAGATCATAGCCCCAGACTGTCCTGTTCTGCCTTGCACCTCCTTCCCTCCCCTTCCCCCCAGCTCACCTGAGTCCTCCTGTAGGCCAACGTGGAGCACATGACGGAGAAGATGAAGACGGACATTCAGAGGGGCCTGGTGCTGCGGTGAGGGGCTAGGGGTCAGCGGACCTGGGAGGTAGGGTTGAGGGAGCTTGGGGCAGGATCCCATGGTCCCTCTGGCCCCAGGAACGAGAAGTGCCATGAGCACTACACCACGGAGTTCCTGTACAACCTCTACTCGTCAGAGGGCAAGGGGGTCTTTGACTGCAGGACCAACGTGCTGGGCCACCTGCAACAGGTATGGGGGCGGGGACCTGGGGATTTTCTTTATTGGTATGCGGGGTGGTGGCCCACTGCGCACTGCGGGCATCTTGTGCACTCCGCTCTTGCTCCACTCCACCCTGTGCCTCATCTGTCCCCAGCCTCAGTGGCCCTCAGGAGGCCCAAAGGCCAACTTGCTCTTTAGCTGGGTACTCTCAAAGTTGGACTGAGGGACCAGGCCATGGGAGGTGGGAGGCATGGCTCCAGGGACACCGTCTCCTTCTGTTCCAGGGTGGGGCACCCACACCCTTTGATCGGAATTATGGGACCAAGCTGGGAGTGAAGGCCATGCTCTGGATGTCAGACAAACTGAGAGCTGTCTACCGCAAGGGTAGGTGGGGTACCCTGGAGCCAGACCTTGCCTCTCAGAGCCCAGGAGCCCTGGCCTCGGCCACCATGTGCCTTGTCCACAGGGCGGGTGTTTGCCAATGCCCCGGACTCAGCCTGTGTAATTGGTCTTCGGAAGAAGGTAGTGGCCTTTAGCCCTGTCACAGAGCTCAAGGAGGATACAGACTTTGAGTGAGTCCCTGTGACAGTGGGTTGGACCCTGGGAACCCCATGTCTATGTCCTCACCAGGCTATGGAGTGCAGTGGTCATGGCCGTGTTGACATAGGCAGCAGGGTCATCAGGGAAGAGGGGCACACCCACGCTCTCAAGGGTGGGGCCCTAGACACCCTGACCCCACTCTGCTCCACTGGCATTGGGTGTGATGAGCGTGGGTGGGTGGGTGGAAGGCTTAGCCAAAGGAGCTGCCTTGACTCTTAATCCCCCTCCCCCCAATCCCCCTCCCTGCACAGGCACCGTATGCCCCGGGAGCAGTGGTGGCTGAACCTGCGGCTGATGCTGAAGATGCTGGCACATTACCGCATCAGCATGGCGGACTACGTGTCTGGGGAGCTGGAGCATGTCACGCGCCGCACACTTAGCCTTGACACAGGCTTCTGAGCCACTGCCCTGTCCCTCTGGCATCAAGCAGGGTGCCCCTGGCCTGTGGTGGGTGGGGTTGGCCCTGCCATGCCTTGGTCCCCTTCCTACCTGACTTATGACCAACACTAGGACTGCCTTCCTGCCACACTGGGCACACTCATGCTGGGCCCCACCTTGGGGCCCCAGGAGCCCCAGGACCTGTGTTCCTCACGTGCCACACTGACCTCCTACCTGCCACCGTGGCTGAGCAGCACTGCCATCTTCTTTAGAAATAAAGTTGCCTGACTGGAGTCCAGCTCGTGGCTAGAAGCATGGCTGAGGACCATGTAGGTGGGGCCTGAGGTCATGGGGCCTTGCAGCCCCCAGCCTTGGCATGGGCCACACTTGAATTTGCTCCCCAGGGTTACCAGTATGACTGAGTCTTTCCCAGCCTTAGGAAGGCTTCTTAGCCTGTGTCCCCCCCACACCAGACTATTTGTCTATGGGGCCCAACCTGTGCTGGGCTCCCTGCTGCTGTAAGCAAGCTGTAGAGACGGGCACCATGGGTGAGCAGGGACAGTAAGGAAAGCTGGCAGGGCTGATCTCTTATCTGTGGGCAGCTCTGGGAGGCAGCAGCCCCCATCCCACTTGTCAGGCCAGCAACCTGAGGTGGTAGACCATCTAGCCGAAGGTGCTGCTCCCCAACCTTAGCAACAAATGGGGCTCTGGACATGGTGTCCACTTCAGGGGCCTGTGGGTTGTGCTGGGGCCCAGGGCAGGGGTCTCCCACTGCCCAGGCAGGGGCCTGGCTGACCCTTTGTACTGAGGATCTGAGGCCTCTGGTCTGTCCTGCACCTGAATGAGGATCACTGCTCAACTCATCTGGAGGGTCTGGAGACCCAAGTGTGCACTCATGGGGCACTGGGCAGTCTCAGCCTTGGTGACAACCAGCCAGCTGGTGTCAGGTGTGGCTGTAACATGAGGGCAGAGGCTAACCCCTGCTATGGAGCTGCTTGTCCACATGCTGGGGTAGAAGCCCCAGAACCACGGTGCCTACCACCTTGTAGGGTGCACTCCCCTATGTGCTCCACCCTGTTAAGTCATGTGCTGGGGAGGGGAGGCCAGGAGAGCCAGGGCCAGCACACACCAGCCACTGCTGCTTCCCACCCTTTACAGCTGAGATGCGTAGGGTCACCCTCAGCTGAGGACAAGCTGGTCTGGGATCTTGTTGGCTTCTTGGTACCTCTCTGGAGCCACTCATTCCTTGGGGTGCACAGGAGCCCACACAGAGGCTGCACACTTAATGGTGGCAACCAGGGCGCACTCAGACTGCCAAATCCACGTGTCCCATCTCATTGAAAGCCAGACACCAGGTGCGGATTGTCTACAGTTCTGGAAGCTTGTAGGACCCAGGAGCCCTCAGCAAACCTTGGATCAGTCACAGAACTCAGAAACTGCCAGAGAAGAGGTGTGGCAGGTTAATCTCAGCGTCTGTCCTCTTAACTGCATCAGTGAGGGGTGCAGGGCCACACCATGGAGCATCCCTGGAGAGCCACCAGCCTGCCATCCAGAGGCAGGCTTGTAATACATGAGGGGGCTGGAGCTGCCTGATGCCCCTCTTGAGCTCCTGGAGGTGGGGCAATGTGTAAGACACAGGGGTCACCTAGGCTAGTCAGATGACATTCATTTACTGAAATTGGTGACCACAGGTCTGTTTCACCCTACCCAGCCCACACTCAGGAGGGGCAGCACCTGCTGGAGGCTGCCTTCTCTGAGCCTGCTGCTGTGTGCAGAAGGCAAATTTTCCCAGTGAGAAGGCAGCTGGGGGATCACCCCATGGGTAGTGGGGGACTTGCCAAGGACACCTGAGACCAGGCTTGGTGTAGGATCCTAGGGGTTCTAGGCAAGATGAACATGGGGTAACCCCCTTCAGCAGGTGGCTAGAGTTTTAGGATGGCGACATTGTCAAAGGGAGGCAGGTGTAGGCCAGAGGTTGCACGGCACAGATCATGATGACCTCTCAGGCCACTCTGTGCCTCCTCTGCAGCCAGATGGGAGTTCAGCAACTCCACACAGAGGGGCTCCCACCTAGCTGGAGCCCCCAGGAGTGTCAGTCCCCAGAGACTGGGGGGTCCAAGTTGCCCAGTCCATGGCAGCGATGCCCCTTGTCCTCTTAATTGCCCTGCTGACAACACCTGTGCAAGTTGCAGAGAGGCCACCTTCAGAGAATAGGTAAATGGCCAGGCCTCCCTCTTCAATCCAGAGCTTCCACCTCACAACTTGGAAAAATCTTTCCCACCTTCTGCTCATTGAACATCACTGTGGGATACAGCAGAGCTGGCTATGTTTACCCTAAGCTCTGGCATATCTGCCCACAGAAGACCCACAGGTGGGAGGTCATATCCCTGATTCTCACACTTTGGGTTGGCCCTGCTAGTGTTTGCCATGTATTGGGGTTGGGATCCTCTTCTGGGGGTGGAACCCCTTGGCTTGTCCTGTCTGACTCAGGGTCTGAACCCACTGTTGAGCTCAGGACCACAAGTGTCATAGGAGATGCCTGTGATGCAGGGTACCATCTCCTCCCTAGGAGCTGCTCCAGGCTGAGAAGCCTATTAGGGACCTGCTCCTGGCTGCACTGTGCTGGTGTGTACTGTTTCTAGTTAGTGAGGAGGCCCAGCCTCAGTCCTCTGGCCAGTGACCTGGGTCACTCATGCTGGATGCCGGTGGCTGTTGCGTGCAGTGCCTGCCCCAAGCAGTGCCTGCCTTTGGGTCAGGGGAATTCAAGGCAAGCCTCAGAAGTGTACGTGGAAGTCTATCCTCAGTACAGCCCTGATGGGGGCATAAGACAGGAGGGAACAGGGAGCTCATGCTTAGGGGTCAGACATTCCGGAAATAAAATCACCCCACCTGCCCAAAAGACAGCACTTTATTCACCTGAGTGACCAGAGGAGGCAGACACAGGCCTGGGACGATCAGATGTGCCCCCACTGTGACCACCTGGGTCCTGAAGAATGTACAGTAGAACCTTGACAGATCAAGCCCCCAGGTTGCAACCAAGTCTAGTGCACAGAGCTCTGCTGAGCCTCAAACAGCTGGCACTGGCCACAGCCTTGTCATGAGGTACCAGTGTAACGATCTGCATTGTTACCCCTAGCCTTGTGGATGCTGTCATCATGGCTAGTTTATTGGCGGCTTGCATAGCTGTCCTGTGACCAGATGTGCTCTCAACAGCATGGATGTGGATACCTCAGAAATGGCTCTGACACCAAGAGGTGGCAGCAGAAGGCATACACGCCTCTCTGATCAGCACTGTCCACTGGGAGGTCACTCACTGGGCGCCCCAGGATGGCCCTGGGCTACAGCATTACCCCTGTTCCCACTATCCTAGCAGGATCGCCAAGACACCTGTGTCCCCAGACTAGTGGGCAAGGGTGCCCATAGGTCTCATGAAGGCTCAGCTTGCCCTCTCCACCATTGCAAGGTTCCTTAAAGAAGGGGAATCCTGCCCAGGCCTGCTGAGAAGACAAGCGTCCTTCCTGGGCATGGCCATGATGTCAGCTGAGATGTGAAGGTCGCTGTCACTCTGGTAGGCTCTCTTACCACTACGGACCAAGTGGCAACATTGCTCCTCGGAAGCTGTGAAGTGGCGCCAACCTGAAGAGAATGACAAGGCTGCACCTATCACCAAGCTGTCTGCTTCCAGTCAGCAGGAAGTGCTTCATGAGTGGGCAGCAGGTAAAGCCTGGACCTTCATGGCCTGTGCAGTCAAGTCTGAGGATGGTCCTGGCACGGGTAGGCATCTCTACCAACACAGGCCTGCTAGCCTCTGGCCTGCCCTTGTCTGGTATGGGCCAGGCTCCGTGGAACAGACAGTCAGGACAGAGTGTACTGGGCCCATGTCACTCTGTGTCCTCCTGCAGCTCCTGCCTGTGCAGTGACTGCAGCCGGCTGCTGATGACTTGCTGCACAGCCTCCAGCCCCTTGGCATCCAGCTCCCGCAGCAATAGCAGCACAGCTGTCAGCACATTCTGGGGAAAGGAAAAGGATGACCAGAACAAGGAGGGTCATGGTGCAAACCAGCAGCCTCACTTCCCTTCTGGTAGGGAAATGGAGGCACATGGGCCAACAGCCCAGACTGCTCAGCGTGGTCCACCCACATGGCTCTTCCTATGTCCTTAGGAGAGCAACTGTCTGTTCTATGAAGATGAAGGGCCACATGGACAGCTTACACACAGTTCACCATGAAGGGCTACATGGACAGCTGAGGGAAGGACCAGAGGGTCCTGTGGCTCACCAGGAGGAATGCACTGGGAGGTGACAAGACATGCTTTGGCCCTGACTCCTGCAACACCAAGGAGCTGCACATATCCTTGGAGCTCTGAGGCCACCCATGTCCTTGTAGTGCCTGCTGTGCCTTGTGGAATCCACTCTCCCCGGAGCTGCAAGTGCCCATCAGGAGGGAGCCTATGGGGTCAGACCTACTCCTGCAGTGGTACTCTGGGCCTGAGAGAGGTGACAGGAGGTCCCTCTTTCTTCACCTCCTTCCCTTCTGAATAGGCCATAGGCCATGCCCCCTGCTGCCCAAGTAGGTCTGTGAGTGGCTGTACCTATCCACCACTGGGGGCTCATCAGGCAGGTGGGGCAGCCCCTCCAAATGGAGGCCACTCTGCCAGATGGAGCAGAGTCTGTGGCTCCCTGCTCTTCCCACAGGTGCTCACACACTACAGGCCACCAGATCAATGAAGGAGCCCTGGCCCTCCCCTCCAACTGGGCCATTCTCTGGCACCAAGGGACCATGCGCTAACATGGCTGAGCTTCGAGGGCTCTGCAAGGGGCTGACACAAGCACAGGGAGGAGGCACTGTGGACACTGGGCTCTTGTGCAGGTAGTGCCATTTCCCACATGGCCTGGAGTCAGAAGTGAGTTCTGCTTTCAGCCAAGCTCATGGCCTTAGAGGTCACTCAGGACACCTTGGAAGAAACAGCTTCTCTTCTTGGGGCTGGGGTGGGGTGGAAGGGAAAGAGCTGCCGGACAGCTGGAATGCCATGGGTGGCAGGTGGGAATGCAGGGAACAGTGGGAAGGCCATGGGTCTTGGGCTGTCATCGAGCCACCTACTCATCCTTCTTCAGCCACCAATCTGGAATCATGGGCTCTGTTCTCTGGTGCCACCAGGGGTACCCAGCCACCCTGGATCCAACTACAGTCAGAAGTCTGTCTACAGGCAGCAGGCCTCTGCCAACTTTAAGCCAGTCATGCAGCCACTCAAGATGTTCTGGAAGTTACCGGCACTGAGGACAGTTGTGGCAGCACTGAAGTCAGCCACTACCCCATGTGGCTTCCACAGGCTGGTACTTCCAGCAGTGGGGATCCTGGGGGATTTGGTTGTGCCACACACACAATATGCAAAGAAGTAGCAGTGATCTGGGTATGATTGCTGTGCCACTCACCTTGTTCTTGTGACTGCTCACAGTGTCCCTCTGTGAGAAAGAAGGAAACTGGTCCCCAGCAGGGTTCTTCAAGCCGAGGTGGTCCTGGACACAGCTGGTGAGAGGGACACCATGGAGGTATGTGAGGTCTAGGCCACCGATCTGCACCCAGCAGGACATGGAGGAGGCTGTGCCCACCATGGAGACTTCTGTGTGGCACTGGGTTCACACAGTGGCCAAGTACTCACTCCTGTTTGACCCTCTGTGGTAACATCCCTGTGACCCATCTCCCAGCTGGGATCCCTTCATTCAGGGCCTCACAATGGGCCCCTAACATACTAGGGGTCAATGTACTAGCTTCATTCTGTAGCTGCAGCCACCACTGCAGGGTCATATCCAATGCCCTCCCACCCCGTAGTGGCTGAGGATGCTCTAGAGCCCCTGAGCCCTTCTGCCGGTTATTTATGCATAAATGCATTAAGAGCAGCCACACCTGCCCTGGGAGGTGTCCCAGCCACACCCCACACCTGAGGAGCACTTCCTGTACCTGTGCACCTCATACTTCCTGCATCCACAGTTACCCCCCAGGGGCTCCCCTCCTTGCTGCCCACAGCACATTCCAGAAGCCCCGTCTGCTGGGGGCCCTGGCACAGGCACAGCTCCCAGCCTCACTCTGCCTCCTCATCCATGCAGCTCAGCGTGTCCGGGTCGGTCTCAGTGGCGCAGCTAATGGAGCTCAGCATGTCCGGCAGCTCTTGATGGCCCTGGCCTGTGCCCTCCCTCTCTGGGGCAGCTGTGATCTCATCCCCCTCCACCAGTGCGCGGGTCAGCTCCTCCTCGGTCACCACTTGGGGTGAAGGGCAGAGAAAGCAAAGGGATGAGAGGGGCTCAGCCGCACAGCTGCATACAATGGCTCTGGCTTCTGTTGCACACTAGGCCTGTCCCACCCTCACAGCCCTGCACCATGCATGTGGGAGCCAGGCCCAGGACTGTTTGTGGACAGAGATGGGCGGGCTGGAATGTGGCAATCCCTATAGGTAGTGAGCAGCTGCAAAGCCCCTGACCCCTGACAGGAGGGCATGTGGGCTCTGTGCAGTGTGGGGGTACGGAGCCACCAGTATAGCTGTACCCACAGGTCCTCAGGAACCAGCCAGAGTGGCCCAGCCCCCAGACAACTGTGCCCTTGTGTGGCACATGCTGGATGGTTAGAGTAGTCCTGACCTTCAGGAACAAAGGGAGAAGGATGGGACCTGAGGGTCTGCTGACCCCCAGGACATTGAGCTGTGCCCAGGTAGGCCAACACAGGCACTGCCAAGGAGATGCTGTGTCTGCAGTGTGGGAGGCAGGAGGAGGTGGAGGCTGAGCCTGCAGACTCACCCTGGTTGTCTAGCTTCTGCAGATGTGGCAGGTTGCGCAGTACCGTCATGCGATAGAGGTGTGGACTGGGGCCACAGCACGGGTTCTCAGCCAGCCACAGCACCCGGAGGTGCGGCAGTCCCTTCAGGTAGAAGAGTTCATCCAAGCTGGGGATGTGGTTCCTCCTTAAGTATAACTCAATCAGGCGGCGGCAGCGGCTCACGGGCTCCAGGGTTGAGACGCTGTTGACACTGTGGGATGGTGCTGTTAGTGACTCTTGACAGGCAGGGCAGGGCTCTAATGTGGGTGGGGACTTCTACAGAACCCGTATATCCCTCGGCCACCTGTTTGTTGCTCAGTTATAGGCCAAAGTCTGATGTAGTGGGTCAAAGCAAGAGACAACCCTAGCCTAGAAGCAAGCCTCTCAGCACAAGGCATGACAGCTCCCTTGCCTCATTGTGTGACACTTTGTCCTCCTTCATGGGAGGCAGTAGCCAGAACTCCCAGCAAAATACAACAAAGACTGGAGTGTTAAACTTTCAAAACCCTACATCAGGAAGAACCTAAGGGTGAGGGTTTCATTTCAATCCTGCAAGTTTGTGAGTAATCACAGAAAGAGAAATGCACATAATGTCCATCCTACCCTATGATGGACAGACAGACAGGCCCTTAGCTAAAGGTGGCCACTACTCTACCATACCAAGCATTCCTTATTGCAGGATCATTCCAGGGTAGGGCACACACTGGTATCAACACTGTGGCATGCTGACCTTGGAGAACACATCCCCACATCTGCCAGGTGGCAAGGACCCTCAACATCAGCCTCCTCCCTAGGTACAGGATGGGTAGGAGGGAATTCAGGGGTGTGGAGAGCTCTTCCCCCACAAATGCTCCCAGGTTACCAACACTGATCAGTGATAAGCCCTGTGATACACAGAACTTGGTGAGTTCCCAGAGAGATGGAACCTGCAGCAGATGTGACCATGGTGAGCGCAGGCCAGGCTGGGCCAGCTCATCACTTATCAGTAGGGCCCCCCAGGTCAGCTGCAAGCACATAGGTGATTTCTGCAGTGTCAAGGCTGTGGCTGGGCAGGACAAATGCAGGGTCTCCAGCTCCCATGCCCCAGGGACTAGAGTGAAGTAGGAGATAGGTACCTGAGTGTGATAACCTCCAGACTGGGCATCTCTCGGCATATGGAGATCTAGGGAGGGAAGAATATAGTTGGCCTACAATGCAGCACTGATTGCATCCTGACTATGTCTCTCAGGCCAACTCTACTTTAGGACGTGGGTATGATCTTGTTTGGCCAGGGCTCTAGGAAGGGTCCTACAGGACATACAGGGCCCAGGTTCACACTGCACTCTGCAGCCCACTGTGGGTAGCATGGCTCACTGGTGCTCATGCCCACTCTGTGAATCTTTTATAGAAGCTTCCAGCCACAGGGAGCATTTCCTCACTGCAGAGGCTCCCAGGGATGTCAGGTCAGGGACCTCAGAGGGCTCTGTTCTTGGACAGAAGCCCACATAGGCAGGCCAAAGGGAGACAGCCACAAAACTGGGTTTTAGACTGAATCATTCCCACTTATTCTATAGAACAGGGCTGGTGGTACTGGGCCCATGCCAGGCACTACGTGTCTGAGTCTTCATAGACTCCTGGGTCTAGGTCCCCATACTCAGCCATCTGCTGTGTGGGGTGAGTGAAGTTGGGGGATCTGAAGGTGGTGCTGATCAATAAAGAAAGAGCGTCTGATGGCCACTGTATCTGCTCAGAGGACAACCCATCCTGACACTCCTTCCCAGGAGACAGGTTGACTCTGTGCCCTCCTCAGAGCATGACCAGGGGTCAACATGGGACAGAGCCAATGGCCACGTCAATGGTTCTTATGTGAACAAGACCCAGCTCTGGGGGCAGGGGCCATGTGGAGACAATCATGGTACTACTTACATCGGTGAGATGGCTGCCCCTGAGGAGAGAAAAGACACTGTACTTTAATCACATTAGAATTGACTAAAAGTATCACAGATCTTACAAACCTTACATTATATGATTTCATTTACACAGAAAAAAAGTTTTACCGGGCAACTTGAAAACCTCAAAATTGTTGGGTTGACTTTCAACACAATTCTATGTGCAGTGCTTTGGGATGTTTTTAGGGTAAGGAAGAGCAGGAGTTGCTCCATTTACAGGACATGAAAAGATACACTCATTCCTCCAGTGGCTAAATGCCAGAGGGCTAATTTCCCTTGCTGACATAAGCAAGGGAGTCTTCATTGGGGGCCAAGTTTAAAGACTAAACATGCAACTCATGAGGCCAACTTTAAAGGCCTAAAATGGAGTTGTTGTTTCCTTGGGCACAGAGAAAGCCCTAACTATCTGTGTTCAACAAAGAAATCCATTATTTAGAGCAGAGACAGAAGGAAACTATTTTCACGCTGCCAGATGTGCCTAAACAGACAGAAAGGCTTTTTAATGAACCTGGCTGGACTCATTCTCTCCAGCTCTGTTCCCCAGAGGATCAGGCCCACTGAGTTCCCAGAAACACCTGCAGCCCCTTCAGGTCTCACCTGCAGGATACCTCCTCTAGCAGCTCTGGTCCTCCTTAGCCCAAAGCCCAGCACCTAATTTTTATTTATTTATTTGTTTGTTTGATACAGGGTCTTGCGGACTCATACTGATCCTCTTGTCCTTGCACCCACTATTTATTTATTTATTTGGCACAGGATCTTGCTACACAGCCCAGACTTGTACTGATCTTCCTGTCTCAGCTTCCCCAGAGCTGGGATTACAGCAGTTTCAGTGGCTGGCAGGTGTACCCGGGGTTCTGGGCCCAGTAAGGCATGCAATACTGGGGACTGAACCCAGGTCCTTGAGCTTACCATGCAGGCGCTCAGACTGCCAAGCTATGTCCCCAACTCTAGCACCGCTTTTGAATCTGCATTGATCCTACAGCACCTATTCCTTGCTGTCACTCCTAAACAGGATCACCTGGGCACAGCCCTTCTTGGGCAACTAGTGAACAAGGTGCCTTATAATCTCAGTTCTCTGCCCTATAAATGGCAATGACCCCCTTGCACCTCCGTCTTACTGACAGGCCTGACACCAAGACTAGTGGCAACTTCAAATGCCAGACAACCATAGGAGGGCGGGAGAAAAGCCACCTGAAGCCCCACAGCCATCCGCAGGGTACTTCTAGTTGGGGCAGGAGAGGGCAGAGGTCTGGAGCCCACACCTCTCCTGGGAGGGGGCATGACCTTGCCCTTGGTCACCTGAGCTCGTGCGACCGCTCCTCACGCTGCAGGCCAGGCAGCTGTGACCCCACTCAAGGGCCTACTGGGGGGAGAGGAGGCGGCGGACAGGCAGGGCCACAGTGCTGGAGGGGTGACGCTGGTCCCTTCGCGTCATGTAGGCCTCACCAGCAGTTGAGCTTCCGCACGCTGTGCAGCTCCGAGGCCTTAGCCCGGGACAGGACCATCTTCCGCGTCAGTTTCATGACGGTCGCGCGCGGGCCCCCAAGCCCGGACCTCGTCCCTCCGCCCCTAGGCGCCTGAGCTTCGCAGATGGCAGCTCAGCCGCCGTGCGTCTCCAAGAGGCGGGGCCTGCGTCTCTAGGGGCGGATCCCGCTAGTGCATTGGCGCTCTAGTGAGTGGGCCGGGCCGCGCGGGCGCAGTGCGGACACCTGGGCTTCCGCCCAGCGCGTGGGCCCGCGTCCCTCCCCATTCTCCCGGCTAGCTGTGCGTAGGTGCTGCGCACGAGCAGGGCGTGTGTGTGACGTGTTCTGACACGCCTTGTTGTTCCGAGCCAGCCTAGTGGTCCTGTGTGGCCCTAGTTCTGGGTGTGGCTGGCGTGGCGGATTGTCGCTCTCTAGGCTTTAAATCACAGCGACTTAAGTACTTGAGGTCGGCCCAGGGCTGTGCCAGGTTGCCGCGAAGATCCAGGGATCCTGGCCGGAGGCTGCAGAAATCTGAAATGGCTGTGGGTCACAAGGGCCGTCGCCAGCTGCGCTTCTCCTCCCCTCGCCCCCCTACCCGGGTACTTTCGGTAACCGTATCTGGATTACCGGTCTTTAACCCCCACCTTGTGCTCTGAGCTGCCATAGTGCGCGTTTCCCAGATGTCAGGCCCCGGCCAATTCCGGATAAACCCGTTTGGAGAGCCTTGGCTGCTTTTTCGGTTCTAAATCATGACCTGAGTTTGGCGTGGTAGCGCAAGGAGGATCACAAGTTTGAACTCAGCTCGGGCAAGTTAGCCACTTTGGGAGACCCTGTCCCAAACTTAAAAAAAAAAAAAAAAAAGTTGGTGATGTGGCTCTGTGAAGGTCCTGGGTTCGATCTCCAGTACCGAAAATAACTAGTAATAATAAAAAGAGGCGATCGGTTACATCAAGACAAGTCCCAGGCCAATTAGAGATAAGATTCTCGTTGACCGAAATTTAGTCAGGCTAAATTCATTCATGAAATGTGGCCGCCTTTCATATACAATTAAGTTCCTCATACTCTGTGCTTGGTGTCATCACCACAGCCTGCCCTTCACCAAGAATTCTATTGAGTCAGTTTAATAAGTCTCCCCCTTACTCCGGCATCTCCTGATGTAGTTTTATACCTACAGACCTCGACTACTGTTCCTTGGTCAGAAATCCCTACTTGTCCCTGTGTTTGGAGTGGAGATCAGTATCCTTTACTGCAATAAATAGTCTTACATGGGCTGGGGAGACAGCTCAGCAGCAAAGCGCCTGCCTGGCATCACAAGGTCCTGAGTTCGATCCCTGGTACCACTAAAGGAAAAAGCCTTACAACAGTTTCCCCTTGTAACAAGTGTCAGGATAGTTTTACATAGTTTTGTGATATATAATAATCACCCTCCCCTAATTATTTCCTCTTAACAGAAGTCAGATGTCGCCTTCCCAAGCCATCACAGTGAGATCCCCAGACCTATGGCATGATAGGTATTATGCTTTAGCAATGAAAGAAGCTCAACCTTTTTCACAGTAGGATTTTGCTATGGGATCTCCCCAAGGAGCCCAGCCCTATCACTTTTTTTATTATAAGACAGTCTAGAGATTTCTAAAATGAGAAATGCACTCTGAGGATAATTTAACAAAGTCTACTGTTTTCTGAGTTTTGTTCCTCTTGTGTTTTGCCTGATTCAGGGGTTTTGTTTTTGTTGTGACCTGAGGAGGTGGCCTTTACAAATGGGGTTTCTGGGGAATGCGAGCTTGCAAGCTGTGCAGTATCACCGGTCAGAGCTCAAGTGGATATTTCCTTTAGTAGCTGCTTCCTGGCTTCTGCTGAGCCTGTGACAGTCCATTCCTGTGACAGGTACCAGGTATTAAGGCAGGAGAAGATGGCTCTCCTTTCAGAAGTGTAAGGCCATTTGTAAGGCCAAGTGTTGATTGTGGCCTGCAGGTATATTGTGAGTCAGTTGCATGGAGAAAACATACCAAGCATGGAATGGCCCAAGACTGGGGAATAGGAAAGGTAATTTGCTTAGGGTGGTGTGTGTGGGTGGGGGAGGGTTGTTTGCTTAGTGTAAGAACTAAGAGAATAGAGAGCATCCAAGCAGTGCCATCCAAGTCTCACACCAAGCAGGCAGAGGACAGTTGGGACTAAGAGATGCAGACCTTGAGCTCCATCCTACCAGGAGGTGCAGGTGGTAGGCTCAGGCTGTGTGAGCTTGCGCAGGGCCTCTGGCTCTCCTAGTTGGGGGTCACGGCAATTAGCTGGGACCTGAATTACAGGCTGGTGCTTGAAGCTACCCTGGAGCTGAAAAATGTCAAAGTATGCACCTCCATTTTGTAGGGGGCCAGCAGCTCCAGCCAGCTCCGTCTTGTGCTAGTGAGGACCAGGTAGACCTTTGAAGGGATGTGTGTTGCGCCCAAGACAGCTGATGGGGGAGGGTTCTGGAGCTGCTGCCCTGCTCATTCCAGGTTTGACGCAAGTGACCCCTCCCCTCTGTACCTGGGCTGGTGTGGCCAGAGTGAGGGTGGTGCAAGTTGAGGGTTCCGTAGTGCAATGGGCCTGCCAGTTGCCTTCCCAGTCTTGGATCTGGCCTGTGCTCTCAGACTGTGCCCATGGGATGAAGTGCCTCACAAGAGAGCTGTACCTGGAGATTTCTCCTCAGGAAAGAGTGAGGGAAGCCTGCTGTGGGGATGAGGAGTCCCTGGACAGCCCAGAGCAGTGGGAGACCTCACCCTTCAGGAAGTATGGCACCCAGGAATCATACGAACCCTGAAATGACCACTGCATCCTGTACCCTGACAGCCCTTACAGTCTGTCTGGAATCAGCTGTATCCCCATGAGCTTGGGGTTGGACTTGACCCACAGAGAAGCTGTGCGAACTTCAGAAGGTGGAGGGGCAGCAACATCCTTGCAGCAGGACCTTTGCAGTTAGAGAACAGAGGGGCACAGGCCATTGGGGTCCTTGCATTGTAGCCTGTGCTTTCTCCTCTCTGCCCCAAGCAGTACCCCAACTCACTGGCACCCTTCTTTGCAAACTCAGAGGCAGACACTCACCTGCTAGTGCTGCCTTTTCAGTGAGACCTTCCCAGTGCCTGGGGCAGTGCTACCCCCTCCATGTACTTCCCCCACCAGAGGGCTTCTGGGGACTTGCCCAGTATCCCCCAACTTCTCCTTTGGATTTCTGCTTCTCTGCTGCTGTGATTGCCTGAGGCCCAATTCCTATAATAAAGGTCTCATTTCAAAATACTGCTAAGAGGTTCACTTCCTTTGAAAGAACTCTGACATAGGCAGAAAAATGACCCGAATTGAGGCAGAAAAGTGACCTGAACTATCATAAACCTAAATGAAATGTTGGCTCCCACCCCTGAGAGGCCTGGACTACTGGCTTCAAGTTTGCACCATTTGGGGTCTTGAGGTTGTAGTTCTTAGGACCACTCTCCTCAACCTTGTCCCACCCTCCTGCTGCAGAGCATTGTGAATGCTTTGGCATAGGGGCACTGTCCTCTCAGGATTGGTCCCATCTGAGTAATGTATCACCCTGAGTGGGCATGGGTCCCATGAGCAGTTCTGGAGAGCTGGAGCATAACAGTGGACCCCAATGCTGTCCCTCCAGAAGTGGGGGACAAATGTGCTTTGGGCAGCACAGACCCATTCCCAAGAACTTTCTTGTTTTCATCATCACACATTTATACTTGTTCCCAGTGAGCACCCCTTCTGGTGGTCATGCCCTGGGGTGGTCACTGCTGGAAGCCTGCAGATGCTAGAGTGCTGCTTTTGTGTCCTCCAGTAGGAGAGCTATAGGGCCCAGGACCAGGGGTAGGAGAGGGGATGTGATGAGTCCTGTGTGTATCACCTGGCCACATGCCCACACCTTCACAGCTCACTGCTGGCCCCCCTTGAACTCATCATCTTCCCAAGGGAGCTGCTGATCCAGAGCACGCCCTTCAACCCAGCACCAGATGGTGACAGGAGGGGAGGACCTTGAAGTCACCGAGCAATAGGGCGCACAGGAGCCTTGGCCACACCACTGTCACAGGTGCTGCCCCCTCTGCCCAGCCCACTCCTCCTCTACAGGTGGAACCTTCAAGCCCCACACTGACAACTCCCAGGGGGTGTGACAGTGACCTTGTAGCACTCCCACCTTCCTTTTGGTTGAATTGGCTGGGGATCTCTGGTAACCATGGCCCTGGCACCAAGGACCACATTCATAGATGTACCTGTGACTTTCTTACTCCAGGGTCCCAATGGCTGAGGACCGGCACTGGGACTCTGTAGGGCAGGTCCCTGGGGTGGGGTGGACACTTGGCAGCACCTGGCACCTGGAGATGACCTGGACTGGCTCCAGGCTCCAACTCAGCCTCCCTTCTTCCTTGCCCCTACCCCAGGTGTCCCATTAGGCCCTCACACCTCCAGGCACCTGTCAGTCACCTGCCTATGTTGACTAACAAATTGCCTTAAACCCGGCAGCTCCCAATTGGCATTTGTCTTCTCCTGGGAAAGCTTCGCACTCTGCCCACAGCCATAGTCCCTCATGTTCTAGCTCCATCTCCACTCATTCTCCCCAGGGTTTGCCATACTAGAAAGGATGCACTTTCTTGTGCCCTTGTTACTGGGTGACAGACCCCATGACTGCTGAGATGTGTCCTTATCTCCTGAATCCCAGCCCCTGAGCACATGGAGCCTCCAGGAGCCACCTGTCCACTGTCTGAGCCATGGAAACAACCCTGGAGCCACACGGCTGACAGTTCCTAGCTGGGAGCCTGACACAGTGGCTGGGAAACAGTTCAGGCCAGTTTAACAGACTCCCAGGGATTGGGCTTAAATGACAGAGATCAATGCTTGCAGCTCCGAAAGCAGGAAGTCCACATTCAAGGTCCTGGCAGATCCAGTGTCCAGTCCACCTCCTGTCTGTGTCTTCACATGGCAGATAGGCAAACAGGCTCCTTGTGCTTCATATTCGGGGATGTGACTCCCACAGTCAGCATCCTACACCTAACACCATCGCCCTGGGAGTCAACTTGTGTGAATGCACGTAGTGTCTGCAGTGTGCCTGGTCAACTCTGGCCTGCATTCTGCTGCCTGCTGACTAGTACCCAGTGTTCCAGAAATCTGTGGCGAGTCCCATACCCAACCCTGGTGGAAAAGGAGCAGTTTGGTTCCACTGGACTTTGCTCAGTGTGCTGAGATCCTTCAGGCCCTGCTTCCTTACTAGCTCCATGTTGCTGTCACCCTGTGGGAGTGCCACCTGTTAGCAGAGCCTGGCTGCTGGGCTGTGAGTAGAGTTCCCAGGGCCTGTGCTAGCTGCTGTCTCCATCTTGCTCAACCTCCTTGCCATCATCGTGCCTATACCTTTTATACTCAGTCCTTTTGCAAGAGATATGTCTGAGAGCTATTACCTGTTGATGCACCAGGTCAAGAAAACAAGGATGCTCCCCTGTTGGCAGCCCAGTGCAGCACTGGGGTTGGCCCCTCGGCCCCTCTCTGGCCCTTCACCTGTCTTGCTAAGTGAAGTCTGATGATGCTCCGCCATGCTATACATCTTTTCCCTGCCTATGGCTGCTCTCAAGGCAGAGGATCCCAGACAAAGGGCAAGAGGTACAAAACCTACCATCCCTAACTATATGACCCCATGCAGAGAAAGGCAGCTGCCCTGCTCTGTCCTAAGACTTCCCCCACTCTGCCCTGATCTCAGAATCGAGGCTTGCTTCCTGTTCCTGCATGCCACTCCGGGTCATGATGTATCAGGTCACTATTCTTCTTTCAATAATTGTGGGTTTTCTCTTTGCTGCCAACGCAGGGAGATTTTTATCTTGGGTACAATGTTCATGCCATGAAAAACTCCTTGTGCCTTGTAGTAATGCTCCATGGAGATCAGTATGTGCTGCTTTCAAGCCCTGTGGTCAGTACCCCTTTATTTTCCTGCAAAGGATGTTTCATAACTGTCATTGCAACAGCATCTCATTGAATAAAATCTGGCCCTCTTGAAACCTGTGGTTTTTCTGTAGAAGGAAGCAGCTGCTCTGGGACAAATAAGTACAAATGTTTCTGGAGACACTCAGCTCATTAACTCCATCTCCGATCAGTTCCCACAGAGGCTGTTGGGTGCTTGGCAACTGCATCCTGCCTGTCCATCAGATGGTTCTGCAGTTATTAGGGTCTTATCAAATATTAAGCAACTTGCAGCATTTCTGATTAACGAGACATCTCTCAGGCCAGCAGGCACCCAGGGAAACAAAGCTGGACAGGGCTGAGCTGGCATGGGTGGGTCTCCACTGCCTGTCCTGTTAACCAGCATCTACGGCACCTTTCCAGGGTGTGGATTGTCCTGCAGATGCTCATAGAGCGCTTCCTGGTTGCCAGGCTCAGGGGGTGCAGCAGTGGACGAGGCAGAGGTTTGTGTGCCTGTAGCAGCCTGGAGCCCAGCAGGGCAGGGTCACTGGAGAGATGGCTACTCATGGGCCCCTTCTGTGGCCCATGGTGCTAGCTAATTTAGAGGAGAGGCCTTGGTTTAATTTGTGCTTTTCAGAGTCGAGAACATCACAAAGGGCTGCCCTCTGCAAGGGGTGCCACCTTTCCCCTGGGGATGTAGATCCTGGGCACACTTCGGCTGTGGGCACTCCCATTGGCCTGTGGAGGGTGGGGCAAGACCAGGTGCAGGGTCCTCTGAAGGAGTGTTCAGGGCTGGACAGTGGCTCAGCATGTCTGGGCACAAGAGGAGGGACAGTGGGCTGTGCAGGGCTATGTGTAGACCCCCCATGCAGGACTGGAGCGACTGCCCACTTTACTTCCTGGACACTGAGGCCAGTGGGGGCTCATAAGAGGCACCTGAGACTGCCCCCATTGCAAATGAGGGACAGAGTGGCTTTGAGGGGCATTACAAGGTTGGGCAGAAGTCTGGCTGTCTTGAGAAGCTACTGTCATCTTCACAGGGGCCAGAACACAGTGGTTCAGCCCAGCTCCAGGCAGATACCCTGCAGGGCATTCAGTGGCCAGTGTGGTTTGCTGTCCTTAGCTCTTCCGGTGCCTTCTGGATGTGGCAGAATGGACAGCAGGCTTCAGGGTGCCCAGCTGGGAATGGCCCCAGGCTTTGGGTCAGCCAGATGTGAGGGCACAGTGGAGGTCTCTGAGCAGATGTCCTAAGGGGGTAGGTGACTTAGCCAGCCCCGGTCTACCAGGGACTCTGCCCTGCCCCCTCTTCCTCTCCCCACAGTTCATGGCCTGAAGGCAATCGCTGCAACAGCCCATTTCAACATCCCAGCCAGACATTTCTCACTAGCGCTGGTGGTGTGAGCACCCGGTGGCGTCCAGGCTGAGCTGCTGCGCATTCCGTTGCCCTTGGCTCTGCGCACCGGACTGTCAGTGCTGAGTGACGCAGAGCGCGCTACGGGCTCTGGGGCGGCGCGGGGCGCGGGTCTCAGAGCCAGGCGCACGCTTTCGCTGCCAAGAGTGCGGGCGGCCAGGGTCTAGGAGCCAGGGCGGCGGCGAGGCCGTGGGGAGACGCACGGCCGGGCCTCAGCGCAGGTACGCAGGTGCGGTGTGCAGGTGCATACGCAGGTAGGGGCGCGCAGCCCAGGGGGTGCGGCGCCGGCGGGAAGCAGTCTGGGGCAGGGCTTGTGCCGGGGTCCAGGATGCGGCCGGGCTGTGGGTCCACTGCAGTGCACACCAAGGCGCGGGGCGGGTGCAGGGTCAGCCAGCTCGGTCTATGCAGACTCTTGCAGCTTTGCCACCCTGCCGCAGCAGGAGCAGCAGCAGCAGCCAAAACAGGGTTGGTGGGGGTGGTGAGGCCTGTGGGATCTCATGCTCTTGCTCTGGGTCCTTCCCAAAGGCCACAAGGCCCACTCTGGCTCCCAGTTTCTTAACTTCTGTTCCTGTGCGCTGCGATTTGTTCACAGCCTGTGTCTGCCACCTGGGAGAGGGCAGAGCTCACAATGAGGGACATTGTATAGGGGGCTATCACGTCACCAGATGGTACGTGCACAGAGGCCACCCCACAGATAAAACCCCTTCTATTTGTTCTATTTCCCAGGGATTCCTTTGGGCAGAGGGGATGGGGTACCGGGGTACACCTGGAAGTACACACCAGCATAAGAGGTTGTGCCCCCAGTCTTACTGTGGCCCCATGTCCATTCCTGATGGGGGTGGTGTCGGCAAGGCCCACGGGCAGCTGCTGTCCATGGCTAAGGTGGACAGGTGTGGCAATGCCCCTTCCCAAACATCTGTGCTCTTTCCTGGAGGCTCCCTGAGTGCCACTACACGGAGCTCATGTTGGGAGATGCAGCCCATGTCAGGCTGCCCACCTGCTTCCTCTGTATGAGGAGCCTCAGATTCCCAACATGGGCACGTGCTTTTTGTAAGTGCTGTGTCCAGGTAAGTGTGGACATGCTATGCAGCTGTCCATCCCTTGACCTCCAGGAATGCTCAGCACACACCTGTGCCAGGTGCTTCTGGAGAATTTTAGCTGTAAACCAGGGTGGCCAGATGCTATCAGGAAAGTGAAGAAAGACGTCAACTGTGTGCCTGTGTGTAGAGGAATCCAGAGAAGGCTGGCTGTGGCACAGTCCTTTGAAGAAGCCATTGTCAGTTCGGGGTTTCCCCACCTCTGGGCACCCCAAATGTGAAGAGCAGGAGTGTTGGCCACATATTCTGGGGCTGTGTGCACCTGGGGTGTGAGAACAAGTGAGAACAAGAACTGAGTGGATGTGCTGAGATGTCAGCTGTCTGAAAAGCGAGAATGTGACTGTCCCCAGAAGCCAGTTCTGATGCATGAAGGAGACACCCTGAACTTTCTTGGTGTTCTTGAGGAGGCAACGGAGTCAAGAGTAGAAGTGCTGAGACATCTAGGCAGAGTGAGAGTGAGTTACCCCCTCAAGCAGGAAGGGGGGCAAAGCCACAAAGGTGTCACCTCAAGCGTGAGTCTGGATGCCTTTTGTGTGCCTGTCATTCTTGGGGGCTGCAGACCGGGGTTGCTTGTGAGGCTCATCACCACTTTACTCAGAAGCTGCTTAGGGGTGGCAGTGTCTTCCCATCTGTTTAGTTGGTCAGTGACTTGGCAGTGCTTTCATCATAAGAGAAATGTGCAGATGAATTGTTCATTGCATTTGGGCCCCAGCCTGAGGCAGGGTGTCTTACGGAACACTTCCTTTCCGTAAGTCAGAGCAGCTGGGCATTCGGGGGGACTGGCTCTGGGGTGGATGCTAGGTGGCCAGGCGTCAGCAGGCCTGGGCACTGTGAGTGATCTTAAGATGCCACTGTACTCTGTGGGTTGCTTTGGGTCTGAGACCTAGCAAACAACAATGAACTCCATTGGCATCTTCCTTACTAACCTGGCGATGCACACCACATTGGACCTGTGCCTTTGCCTCTTACCTGCTTGGTCTAACCATTTGCCTAAGAGCCAGGAGCACCTTAGGGTCCTGAGGATAGGCAAAGCCTCGATGGCACACTCAGCCCACACTGGCCCCTTCATTTCTAGCATTTCAAGATGCCCATCCTAGGGGTTCTGGACCAGATCCCCTATAGCTGGTCACTTGCTGCCTCTGACCCTCTTCTGTCCAGTGAGAACATGTCTTGCTTATTTGCTGGCTTTAGCAATGGGCTGGGGGATGGGACCAGTGGGCTGCTGTGGAGGACATCAAGGAACCCTAAAAAGCCACTAAGTGTGAGATGGCTTGCTCTTCTCAGAGCTGAGCTGGAGGCCCACAGCTCACCCTGCCCTTGAGTCTGGGGATGCGTGTATCTGAGGGATGGAGGTGTGATGGCAATAGGGGACTGAGAGACTCTCTGATGTCACACGAGCCCCCAGAGCCCATCTAGAGCTGTGGCACTGGCATAGGAAACATGTGGCTGGCATGTGGCAGGGATATGTCTTCTGGTGACCTCTTGATGTGGTGGAGCTAGAAAGGGGTTCAGGTCTCCCCTTTGCTAGTAGGACACCCTGGCTCAGTAGCTCCCCTGGCTGCCAGACCTGCTGACACTGTTCCCTTCGGGACACAAAACAGTAAGACCCCTGGCACAATCTGTCCATTTATTTATTTATTTATTTATTTATTTATTTATTTATTTATTTATTTATTTATTTGGTGGAACCAGGGATTGAACTCAGGCCCTTGCACTTGCCAGGGAAATGCTTATTCCATTGAGCCATCTCCCTGGCCCCAATCTGTCCTTTTATATTGCCCCTCATGTCCTCAGGAGAACAGCGTAGGTCCATGGGCTAGGGGAGCCTGCAGGATTCAGATATATTCGTTCTCATTTCTGTGGCCTCAGGGATGGGTCAGGAAAGAGACGGGTGGTTCTTTGGGGTCAGGGCCTATGGTACTTCCTGAAGTGCAATCTGTGGGCAGTGGGGGAGGGTAGTTTCTTCTTTCTGGAAAGTGAAAGAGGTGAACCCATGTCTGGAAACATGAGATGCAGAACTGGGGGTGCACACTGGACGTGTGAAGGTCTCATTCGTGTCCCGCCCAACATGAGTCTGGGTTCTCTGGGAGTATATAGCACACCAAGGGTATGGGAATGGGTAGGGTGGCATAGTGGCCTGGGGTTGTGACCAGTGTGATAGAGCCTCACACGTGTGTGGTTCCACACTGCCTAGTGTCCCGCAAGGCTGGATAGAGTCTGGGTGGCCAGGGAGAAAGAGCAGACTGCTCTGGGAGACACTGATAGGGGCTCCACGTGAGGAAGCACATGGTTGGAGCAGCCATCTCACTTTCCTCTTTCTGCTGTATTTCAGCAAACCCCCCCCCCCCCATGGTGTCTGCAGAATCCCTGGGCACGTGAGCTGGAGAAAAGCTGGCCCTGAAGGAGGTGGACAAGTGGGCAGAAGCAGGAGCTGTGCGGCAGGATGGATCCTTTGGCCCCTAGGAAAGCTGGCTCTGAGCAGGAGGATGGCTTTGGGGTGCAGCCTAGGAGGGTGACTGATCTGGGCATGGTCCCCAACCTCCGGCGGAGCAACAGCAGCCTGTGCAAGAGCAAGAGGCTACAGTGCCCCTTCAGTAGCAGTGAGAAGGTAGGCTTCCCACAGGGGGTGTGGACACAGAGATGGCCAGGTTTCTGCCATCTGCCAGGTCAACCCAAACCCTGGAGCTCAGCAGTGACCTGGGGTGGGCATGTTTCCTGTCTGGGTGGAGAGGCACTGCCAAGCCTAGGGCTGCAGCTCAAAAACACCTTGAGCCAGGGGACCTGGGCAGATGGTGGGTGCTGGACTTCCTTGTCCTCTGGAGACTACGTTGTGTTCCCTTTGTGATCTGCTTGAATGTGAGTCCAGGTCCTGTGTTGTATAGCTGGGTGGGGTGGGGTGGGGTGGTTCACCTCTCTGAGTCCTGCTGCACAGGGATTTCCCATCCTTACTTTGTGGCCGTCAGTGCCCTTGATAAACTCTGCTGAAAGCACCTTTGAATGTTGTAGTGGCAGGGAGGCGTCTGCAGTTCTCAGACAGCAAGCACCAAAGTAAGGGCCCCAGATCTCATCCAGGACGCCTCCCACCGCACCACTGTCACTGAGGAGGCTGATGTGAACGTGTACACTATGAAGTGCATGTTCAGATTAGGTATGAGAGCCAAATGGAACACACAGATCCATTCCCCTCTCTGGAACCTGCCCTGGAGAGCTGTCCAAAGGGGTTTCACCTTGGTGTTGGGCTGGGTTCCTTCGTGGAAGCTTAGCAGTCCTTGAAGGCTTGGCTGTGAACTTCTGAGGGTTGATGACTTGATGATCTTGGGACCTCAAAGTGCCCTCTCTACACACAGCAAGAGCATCTGAGTTCATGGATTCCTGAGAACATTAGGAAGAAAGAGTGCGTGTATTTTGTGGAAAGTTCCAAGCTATCTGATGCTGGGTAAGTGATATGTTTTGTGTTTAAAACCTGTGACCCTCTTCTGGTCCTGGTAGGTGTTATAGTTCATTTCCTTGTTGTAGGGATACCCACATGCGACACCCACAACTCAAAGGGGGAGAGGTTTATTTGGGCTCACAGTGTGAAGAGGTGTCGGTCTGTGGTCAGCTGGCTCCAAGGCAGGGCAGCACAGGGCAGGGCCTTGGTGGAGGACAGCTGCTCACTGCATGGTGGACAGGAAGCACAGAGAGAAAGGAGGAGCCTGGGAAGGAGATGAACCCTTTCCAGGTTGTACCCCCAGCAATCCACTTCTTTTAAGCAGCCCCTACCACCTAACTTTAGGCCAGCAGCTACAAGTCCCACAATCCAGTCACCTTCCTGAAGCCCCAGCTTTAGAGGCTTTAGAGGGACACCTAGGTATAAACTGCAGCAACTGGCCACCCCCCCATCCCCTGCCCAAATCAGGGACTCCATAGCAGAGACAGCAGGGAGCACCCTGTGTGTGCCAGGCCCGGCACACATGTGCATTGATTCAGTGGCCTCTCCCTCCAGCCACCCTCTGTGCTGCTCTGGATAGGCCATCTTCTCCTGACCCTTCTTCCTTCCTGGAACCTCCTACTTAGCTTCAAGGCCTGTTGCCTCGCAGTGTGCCCTTCCCAGGCCACATGCCATATAGGGAGTAGCTGCCCTGGGCACGGCCTCTCTCCTCTCTGCTGGCCACTGTGGTGTCATTTTGGGGCTCAGGCCTTGTCTTTCCCACTCACTGCTGAGCTCTTTGGGGGCAGGGACCACGGCAGTATCATCTCATCCCTCCTCATGCAGGCAAATGACCGGCACCCAGCTGCTTACTGACTGATGTGGGAAGGAGCCACAGGAAGCAGGAAGGTCACCCCTGGGCCTTGTGCTCTGCCCTGGCATGGTCACTGCAAGTGTCCCATGCACTGAGGCCTCAGGGCTCATGCTCCGGCCTGGCTCCTCCTCAGATACCAGGCTCAGGCTCTGGAAGCAGAGTGTCGTGTTTCATATCTAAACGCTCCCCAAAGTCTCCTGTGGTCATAGGAGGTCTTCGAAGAGTGATTGGATCATGGGGGTGTTATACCATGGGTGGATTAATTCCCTGAGTTTATAGCTAAATGTGCTGTTAGGAGTTGAGATATGCACCAAAGCAGTGGTCATGGGGTGTGGCCTGGAAGGTGTCATCTCTCTCCCTGGCTTCTCCCTTCTCTCTCTTCTTCCTATCTGCCAGTGGTGAGCCACTGTCCTCTGCCAGCCCCTTCTGTTGTGCTGCTCTACAGACTGAAATGCCAACCAAAATAAACCTGTCCTTCTTTAGGTTGTGGGTGTTGGGTATTGTGTCCCAGTGACAGGGGAAGTAGCTAGGATGGAGGGAGTGGCCACCAGATCTAGTTCACAGCTCCAGCCTGTCCTTAGTATGCCTGGGGTGCAGTCTGTTTCTAGGTGCCAGATGCACCTCTGTGTCTCAGATCCCTAGTTTTAGATTTGGCCAAATCCCAGGTAGGAAAGGCTTGAAAACAAGACAAAACAAAGCATCTGCCTCGCGTGCACATGGGCTTTCTTTCGCATCGTCATTCCCTGAGGAGTGCAATGTAATGGCAGGTCACCAACATTCATGCTGTGGCAGGTGTTATAGTCACAGGAGGCAGGCACAGGGTCATGGAGGCTGTAATTCTGTGTAAAGGACTTGGCACTGGCAGCTTTTGGTACCTGTGGAGTTGTATGGTGTCATTTCCTATGATACCAAGGGATAGTTGTATGCAAAAGGACAAGGGATCCCAGGTGGGAAGAGGGGAAAGCCTCTGCATCCTGACCCCTAGAAGGGTGCTGCAGCTGGGCTCTGGGTGCATCCTATGTGCTGGCTCCACAGCTACATGGTAGTGGGGAGGCCTTAGAAAGGGTCAGTGCTGTGTGGAGTCAATGCAGACAGCAAAACTCACCCTGTAGGACCCTGTCATGCTCAGGGCTGGGGCTGTGACTACAGAGCTTCCTCTGATTTGGGGAAGAGAGTGGCAGCCTGGGGCAGCATTGCCTGCTAGTCCCCAATACCCCTGCCCAATGGCTCCCAACAGGAGAGAAGGTGTCAGCATGAACCACGTGTAGGAACAGGTTGGGCTCCAGGAAATACCCTTGCCTGCTGGCATGAGGAGCTCTGGTCCCATCCTGAGTAGCCCAGGCCTGCTGTGGGAACTGGGCCACCCAGGGTCTTCTGGGTGTCACCACTCGACAGCTACTCACTGCTGTATTTGGGAAGACAGTACCAGAGAGCATGGTGAATGTCCTTCTCTGCTGGGACACAGTTTTGGTGACAGATGAGCCATTGTCCTGAAGTGTTCTCATGCAGTGCTGTGGAACCTTTGTGCCCCCACCATGCTAGGAATCTCCCCTCCCCAACTTCACCCATCCTGTTAGTTTTGTGTTCTGATGACCACTGTCAGTGTGGCATGGACATGTCCCATGCTTACTGTCAACACTGCCACCCTGGTCAGATCCTGTCCTGCTATCTTGTCACCTCTATGCCTTCCCTTGCAAACTATGAGCTAGCTAGTGGAGGCACCAAACAACTGAGGAATAGAAGCAAGACAGGTGTGCTCAGGAGCCCAGGGGCCCCCAGGCAGGAGCTAGAGGCTCAGACTCTGTTGTTCTCTACTTCCTGCCTATCTAGGCCAAGGGTCCCAGAGCAGGAGTGCTGACTGATTAGTTTCTGGGCCTGCGACCTCATGCAGCTTCCTGCTATGTTAGGATCCAGGACACTGTGGTGATGTATGATCTCACCTCCTTAGAGGTGACAGTTCAAAGAGAAAAGGCAGTAGCATGTTACTTGCTGACTGCTAGAAATCTATGCAAACATTTGGAGCAGCACTGGCCCAAAATACATGAGTTGGGGCCAGGCGTGGTGTTGCCCACTCATAACCAAGCATTCTAGGAGGCTGAGCTAGAGAGCCCAAGTTCAAGCTCAGAATGAGGAGTTTAGCATGTTTGTCTCTAAATAAAAAATAAAAAAGGGTTTGGGATGTAGGTTAGTGCAAGGGCCTGAGTTCTGTGCTGGTATTAAAACATACAGAAGTGATAAGAGCTTGGGTCCTTGTCCAGCGACTTACCCTGTGCCTTGTTATCTATCTTTTCCCACTTTAATGATGAAGAACCCAGACTCAGGAACACCCAGGATCCCACAGTTGACAAGTGGTAGTGAAACCCAAGTTCTGCTCCTCCTAGTTTCATGGTCTTCCCTCTGGAGCATCTGGGTCAGGTTTCATCTGGTTTTAGACTTTCTTCTTCATTTCGTCTGTACTTAGTCTTCTAGGTCTCTTGTCAATAGCAAAAAGCAGTCACCTTAAAAAAGGAGGATTCTTAATTCAGCAAAGGATAAGGAACACGTGGGCTTATCTTTCCTTGCTCCTGCAGTCCCATGCATAAAAGCAAGAAGTAAAAAGATTTCAGCCCACAAAGAGGAGGACAGTGAGGGGGGAGTGGTGGACAGGCAGTGGCTTTTCTCCTGCAGGGGAGGAGGAAGTGGGGCCAGCTTCGGACATTAGCGTTCTTGTGCATGGACACCCTGAGGGCCCAGAAGACTAGGGGAGCTCTGCTCTGCAGCAGCCCTGGTCCTTCAGCACCAAACCTCTACCGTGTATTTCCACTTTTTATCTTGAAATCCAGATTCAATGGACATTTCAAAGGTACCACAAGTAGCACCCCCTAGTGGTTATGTCCTGCATAAATAACTATACCCTGTTGGCAATACCTGGAGTTCTGGAGTTGCACTTCAGCTCAGTGTGTGTGTGTGTGTGTGTGTGTGTGTGTCCCCAGCTTTGTGTCCTTTTGTCACATGTGTGGATTTGGATAACCACTGCTAGCAGCAGGACACACTACTGCCCCATCTCCATGAGCATCTCTTCCCATCTTCCCCTTGTGGTCATACCCTGCCTCTCCCATCCCTGTATGCTTGTCACTTTGGGACTGTCATACTATGTGACCTGTGCATTTTTTTTTTTTTTTTTTTTTTTTTTTTGGGAACCGGGGATTGAACTCAGCCCCTTGCACTTGCCAGGAGAGTGCTTATTCCACTGAGCCATCTCCCTGGCCCATAGAAGCATTTTTAAGATAACTGCTTTCACATTTTGGTGTGGTGGCCACCAAGATGGTGTTTTCTCTTGATCTACTTGGGGGTTTCTGGTTCTCTGGGTACCACTGACTTAATGGAGACCTCTACAGCTTAGATTTTACCCTGTAAGGCTCTGGGTCTCTGGCTCTAGCAGGCCTTGTGGTGTGTGTGGAGGCAAGGCCAGCCCTCATTATTGCATATATGGGGAGTCTGAGGTCCCATCAGCCCCAGCCAACATGCCATGGTGAGGACTTCTCACCACTGCCCAGCCTGTGGAGTTCCAGTGCTCACTTTGCCCCTTCTGATGTCATCTGGTAAGGAGGGTGGGGACTTGTTACTGCTTCTATGTGGCCTCCTGTGACACTTCACTGCCGGGTGAAGTCCTGGCTCATTGGGTCCTGACGTCCCCAGGAGTGGGGGACTCCTCGTTCCTCCTGGTGATGCCTGTGTCCTCGCAGGAAGGTGGTGTGTGAATGTGGCTACACCCGTGAGCAGCACCTGGAGGAGGCCACCAAGCCTCATGCCTTCCAGGGCAAGGAGTGGGACCCAAAGAAGCACGTCCAGGAGATGCCAACAGATGCCTTTGGTGACATCGTCTTTTCGGGCCTTGGCCAGAAAGTGGGGAAGGTTGGTTCCCTTGTGCCATAGTCTGCATGGAGGCTGGAGCTGGGGTGGTCCCTGGCAGATTTCCTGGGGGGTGGCTGGTGGTAGCTAGCTGCATGGGCCCCAGCCGTGCTGAGGATGGAGTGGGCGGTGTGGCCTCAGAGCTCCTGCTGTCTGCGGAGTGGGGTTGGGATTCATGGAGCTTCCTGGGGACTGTGGCTGGGGTGTGAGTGGGCTCCAGCAGGGAGCAGCTTCCCTCATATCTGATGCTGCTCCTGCCTACTGTCCTGTGGGGCGGGGGCACCAGTGCCTCTTATTTTCCTTCTGGCTTCTGGGGCCTCTGAGCCTCAGACTACCTCTGTGTGACTCTTCCCCTCAACTCCTTTGCATCCCTTGCAGTGATGTCCACTTGGCTGAAGAAGTCAAGCTAGGCCTTTTGGGGTGTGAGGCCATGCATCCCCAGGACCCCCAGCCTCCCATGGTCACATATGGGTGTCCTATCCCTGGGTTATCTGTCTTTATATTTACCAGGCAGGCAGTTTCACTGATCATGCAGGATGAAAGTCTCCTTACTCAGTGGAGGGTGTGGAGCCCCAGTGGGCCCCTGCCCAGGCTCTTCCCTCTGCCACAGGGAAGTTGCTGCCTTTGCCTTCCTGTTGTGGTGCACTAGTTCCTTGGTGCATGACAAACCCAGACCAGGAGCCTGGGTGTGGCTTGACCTCATCCTATCACGACATGTGTGTCCCCACGAAGTGGTCCTCAGCCTCTCTTCTTCTGGGGATCATGAGGGCGCCCCACAGGGAAGGGCATTCCCTGACATCTGCCTGGCCCACGGGGCCAACTGCTCCAAGGGCACTCAGGCAGCAGCCCTGGTGGACCCGACTAGACCCTTGCCAGCACAGTGAGGCCTGTGTGCTGGGGGAGGCTCGTGGCCTCCTTGGCCCTGCCATCTCCTTTCTGTTCCTCATAGCCCATCTTGGGGAACCCTGGCCAGGGATCTGGGAACCAAGGAAAAAGAAATTCACTGTGGATTCCCGGGGTCTGTGGAGTTGGGGATCCCCAGCAGGGGTGCTGAGCAGGGTGAAAGGGAGAGGAGCTGAACCAGGGACCCTGGGACCCAGGAGAGAGACGTTCAATGCCGGGTTGGGTGATGTGGGTAGAAAGTGGGATCAGAACTCAGGGTGTGCATGGGGCACCCTGAAACAGGCCCAAGGAGAGTGAGGGGTATTGCCTCAGGGTCCCCTTGCCATTCCTGGTTCTCATGCAGTATGTCCGAGTGTCCCAGGACACACCTTCCAGCATGATCTACCACCTCATGACCCAGCACTGGGGCCTGGATGTTCCCAACCTCCTCATCTCGGTGACTGGTGGGGCTAAGAACTTCAACATGAAGCTGAGGCTCAAGAGCATCTTCCGGAGAGGCCTGGTCAAGGTGGCCCAGACCACAGGTGGGTGCCAGGTGCTGTCCGTAGGTGATGGGCACTGGTTGGGCTGAGTGGGTAAAGCTAGGAGGTCAGACTGTGGGAACAAGAAGAGCCTTGGAGTAGCAGAGTCCATGCTGCAGCCTGGCTCAGAGCCCAGACACCTAGCCTAGCTGCTAATGGCTCTTCCTCTGATGCCCGGCTGCTGCTGAGCTAGCCCAATGGCACAGAGCTTGCTCTGGCCTGAGCGTCATAGTGGTTGTGAGGGCCAGTGGAGGCCTCAGAAGGCTGGGCTGGCCTCTGAGACATCAATGACTCAGGGTCTGAGCTCTCTGCACCAGGTCAGGAGAATGTCACCCTTCCCTGGGATACCTATCTCCTAGTGCTAGATAACTTCTCAAGGTCACACTTTGAGGGACAGCCAAGAAAGGGCCC
Source organism: Ctenomys sociabilis (assembly GCA_004027165.1). NCBI lineage: Eukaryota > Metazoa > Chordata > Mammalia > Rodentia > Ctenomyidae > Ctenomys > Ctenomys sociabilis. The sequence goes on from PVKA01008929.1 coordinate 70,169, forward strand.
AAGACCACATGGGTGGTGTGAAGCTCACAGCACCTGGCCACACTGGAGTCCAGGGAAGTTGCTAACCTCGAGCTAATGGGGATCCCTTGGGGGTAGCCTGGCAGGGCAGACATAGTGGCCCCCAGCTGGGTTGTACAAGGCTGACGGCTCCTGTGGGCCCAGGTTATGAGGCCCTCCGCGGGCTCTGGCTTCGTGCAGGGTGCGGTGGGCTCCTGGGGCCTGGCTGTGGAGAGTCTGGATCACCTGTGGCGATCTTGTCCTACCCTCTATGGCACTGTGTCAGCTTGTAAGTCTCATGTTTCTTGGGCTCTGTCCTGTCTCTCCATCTCTGCTCATGGAGGGACCAAATCTTTTTTCCATCTGGTCAGGCAGGGCTTGGCTTAGGGTCGCTAACCCTTCCACCAGGCATGCTCAAAGCCTTTGCATCTTCTTTGCTTCGTCTTCAAACTGTGTGTTTTTCTTTCCTTTCCTCCCCTCCCTTGCCTTCTCTCCCTTCCCCTCC
>PVKA01008930.1:0-70671 GCA_004027165.1 Ctenomys sociabilis
CCTCTTCCTCTCTCCTCCTTCTCTGTCCTTCTCCCCATCTGTCCCTCTCCTCCCTGTCCCTCCCTCTTCCTCTCTCCTCCTTCTCAGTCCCTCTCTCCATCTGTCTCTCTCTCCATCTGTCCCTCTCTTCCCTCTCCCTCCCTCTCCCTCTCTCCTCCTTCTCTGTCCCTCTCTCCTTCTGTCCCTCTCCTCCCTCTCCCTTCCTGTCCCTCCCTCTCCTCCCCTCACTGTGACCACATGTGTCTCACCATTCTTGCCACTCTCTGAAGCAGTCCCAGATGTCTTCCTCTGGGAGTGCCTTTTATGCAATCAAAGCCCGCTGAACCCTGCAGAAGGCCTTGGAAGGCAAGGCGGAAGGCTGGGGACCACCCAGCACATCCTCCTTCACAGCACCAAGCAGCCTCTGACACTTCTCCAGAGTCAAAACAACGGTGAAGGGGCAGTGTTGTAGTCGCTCCAGGACATGAAGGCAGCCACAACAGTGCAGCTAGGAGCGTTCTTGGAAGCAGACCTCAGAGCTGCTTCAGAGCATAGCATGAACCATGGGACCGTGTGCCCATGCGGGGGAGCATTTCGGTGGGAGTCACTGGCACTTTACCATTTCTGCAATCATTTGAGTGTTCTCCGTATTTTGGGTCCCACCTGCTCCATCCTGAGTCAGTTTCCCTGCACATGACGGCTACGCCTCTCTGTAGTCTCGCTTCCCGCGCTGTCCATCAACCCCAGCATCTGTCTCCCCCTTTGAACGTGAGGCGGCCTTTGTCCTGCCTGCTCTTAGGACACTCTCTTCTCTCCAAGCCTCTGAGGCCCGGGACGATGCCCTCAGGTTGCCCCACATGTGCACCGGGCTGGGGTCCGCGGCGCTCCTTAAATCCTGTGGCTTATTCTGCTGCTTTTGAAATGTTTCAACCTTAGGGCCGGCGGTATAGCTCAGCGGACTAAGCGCTTGCTTAGGTAAGCGTAGGGACCAGGGTTCGATCCCTGCTTCCGCTTGCCGCGCCGGCCCCGCCTTCGGGTGCGCTGAGCCGGCGATTGGAGTCCGGGCGTGGTGGCGCGCGCCTGTAATCCCAGCACTAGGGAGGCAGAAAGCAGGAGGATCACTATGAATATGGGCTGCATAGTGAGACCCTGTGGACAAAAAAAAGAAAAAGAAAAACCAAAAAAAAAAAAAAAAAAAAAGAAATGTTTCAACCTTTATAGAGTTTTTCTCCTACTCTCCTTCTGGACCCTTAAAATGCCTGTGCCAGGGGCCGAGAGACGGCTCAGTGGAATGAATGCTTCCGCCTGAGCTCAAACTCCAGTTATGAAAAAAACAAAAGCCTGTGCCAGGCACTTTTCATGAGTACTTTCCTGGTGTGTCTTACTCTTCTACATTGTCCTATCTGCAACTACAATACTGAATTTCTTTCTTTCCTCATAGATCCTGTCCTCTGAAAATGCTGTTAAATCAGCCCAGCAAGTTCTTAACTTCAAAGACTTAGTGCTTTGCATTTCCACTATTATCTCTGCGTGCTTCCATTTATTACCAGAAAGCTGTCATTTATTTTAAAAGTGCTAATTACAAAAGTCCACGTCTGATCATTTTGCTGACCTTTGCCCTCCCTGTGTGTGTGTGTGTGTGTACTGTTCATCCTTTGTCATTTTCATCTTTCTGCTTGCTGACTTTTTATTTTCTGCCATTTGCAATGACAGTGTGGGGCTCCAGCTCCCTGTCTTTCTCAGAGGGCACCTGCTCTTGTTCTCAGAGGCCGCAAAGTAGGGGACAAGAAATCTCCACGCAGCGGGGCTGAGGTCTTTATTCATTGCTTCTTCTGTGCAGCCTCTTGGGTTTCACGGTGTGGATCTCGTGCTTGATCTGTACAAATCCCACCTGTCCCTTCATGTCCACACTGCCCCACCCGGGGTGGCTGTACCTGACCCCACCTTTCCTGGATGTTCTGCCATTTGAGGGGCAGGCTCCCCTCCACACTCCCTTCCTGCAGTCATTGCCTGTCATTCAGCACACACCCGCCCCCCTAGACCGGGGCAGCCCCACGCCCAGCTCCGGGCTGGCATGAAAGCACTCACAGCTCATGCTATTCTACCCGGCATTATTTATTAGAGTTTCACATCTGTTACATTTCTGTGTTTACAATTTTTTAAAACTCTGAAACTAGATTTTAAGCTTTGTGGGAGTAGCATGAATATTTTGACTCTCCATTTTAAATCTGGCATACCTCGTGTCTAGTTGTACACACGATTATATTATTAAATGCCACAGATATCTAGCTATACAGTTCCGAGAAGGAAAGATAAAAAGTTCAATTACAGCTAGTCATTCGATCAACAGGGCCTTCAGCTGCCATCCAAAGGGTTTAGAGAAAGCCACTCTCATTATAAGGACAGAGTGAGTGTGTGTGACGTCCCTGGCTGCAAGCGCTTCAGTACTTCTTCTCCGCACCACCTCCTAGCTGGCTCTTACAGCGGGGTGTGGGCCAAGCCTTCCGATCCCCAGCGACAGTAATGGGGGCACCCTTGGGCTCATCATCTGCTAAACGAATAAATGTAAAATGTTCACATTAATGAATTAATTGATGAAAAAAGTGTCTCACCCATAGTCAGCATTCAGTGGACATCACCATTTTCACACCATTAAGACCTACAAGGTTTGCTAAATCAGTGAGAATTAGGCTAAACTGGCAATCTGGCAGCCAGTGACAGACACAAATTCCACATTTAAAGTTTACTAATAATTCAAAATCACTTAAAGCCATGCTTTCTGGGCTGGGGAGATAGCTCAGAGGTCTAAGCACCTGCCTGGAGAGCTTGAGGTTCAGTCTCCAGTACTGCATGCTGTGCCAGCCCCATGCTGAACTGGCCACCAAAATTGGGAGTAGTGGCACATGCCTGTAATCCCAGTGCTGGGAAGGCTGAGACAGGAGGGTCACCGTGAGTCTGAGATGCATAGCAAGACCCGTACCAAATAAATAAATAATTTAAAAATAAATGAATAAAATAAAACCACTCCCACCCAATCTCACAGTCATCATAGCACAGATCTGGAGGGGACAAGGGAACTCTTCTGCCACTGTCCACAGCATGGCTGCTCAGGCAAGGATGGCGCTTGTACCTTGCCATGCATGGGTGATGGACAGAACGCAGCGCCGGCCGTCTGCAGCCCTGTGGAGTCCCTCGGTGCCGGGAGAAATGCAGGTGCCCCAGCCACGCACGGGCTCAGGAAATTGCACTCTGCACACAGGCTCTCAGAGGCACTGACAAGGCCAGTTCATGAAGACACCCAGGGAAAAGCTGCTCTTTCCATAAGATGTCACAAACAGCAAGATTAGGAGTCCATTCAAAGGAAGGAGAGGGCAAGGTAAGGAAGGAAAACAGCGGGAGGGCTACACGGACATTTGCAAGGGGAATTCAGAGACAGTGGAAGTGGAAAGGATGATTTCACCCCCACGGTTCCGGTCATGGTGATTCCCGCGGGGATGGGCTACGACCTGGTGCGGTCATGCAAGGTGGCCACCACGATGGAGGGGGAAATGAGAACAAGACGGCTCATAAGACCAAGCCCCAGAGAAACGACTCCGACAGCGCTCCAGGCGGGCGAACGACTTCTGCGCCCACGCTGCATCGACCAACATTTAGGAGCAAAAGAAGGAACGCTTCGCCCGAGGTGCCGACGGCGCACACTCACACACAACTCAGTTTTGGCTGAAGTTTCTGCGCTGACGTGTCACTTGTGCCCTGGCTGCCACTGATGTTGCAGCTCTTAAGTGACAACTGTTACAGAGGGAAAGAAATGAGTCCTTCCAGTCACCTCCTACAGTCACAGCCAAGGGTTCCTCATGAGAAGGACGTCAACAACCCAGACGCCCTCTCAGAAGCTGCAAAGCAAAATCAGAACTGAACTCAGCGCCACAAACACCCCTGATGTTACGCTGCTGAGGAAGCTTAGTTTCCTATATGTGCTGTACTTTCCAAATTGTGCGTGTGTGTGTGTGTGTGTGTGTGTGTGTGTGTGTGTGTGTGTGTGAAAAAATACTGCTACCTCTGTAGCAGTATTTGCTGCCATTTCTGCCAAATAAGGTTTTTCTTTATTTTTTTCCACCCTGCATATAAAATGGAGAGCAATGTGTTTGAGAGCCATGAGTATCAAGTACAATACATTTACCAAGTATAATGCATTGGTATTATTAAAGCAGTTTAAGGTTGTCATAGTTTATTGATACTCACTAGGTTGCTTTATCTTTACAGCACTTCAGTGAAGCCCTAGAGACAAGTTATCCCCAACTTCTGATGAGCTTTGGGGCCTGAAAACTCCAAGCAGCCAGCCTGGGAACAGAAACAGACATAGCTGGGGAGATAGCTCAGTGGCATAACCACTTTCCTAGCAAGCACAAGATCCTGAGTTCAATACCTGGTACCAAAAAGAAAAATAAAAGTCTTCCAACAGAAACAAAGATACAAACACACCCTACCTTCTTCTTCTTCTTTTTTTTTTTTTTAATTTTTTTAAATGTATTTAGGACAGGGTCTACAGGGTCTCACTGTGTAGATCAGACGCACAGTGATCCTCCTGTTTTCAGCCTCCCAAGCACTGGGATTCCAGGTGTGCACCACCATGCCCAGTCTCAATGGCCCTCCCAGAGCACCCCGAGGGTGGCACCAGTACAGCATGCCTAGGGTGGGACCCAGTCGCCTGTCTAAGCAGGCACTGTAGTCTGCTGGGCTATCTGGCCAGCTCTGGGTTTCTGCTTTCATTGACCTTGAAATGATGTAAGCCCAGAAAGGAGCAAAACCCTAGAGACTTGCAGCCCGGCTGTCCGTCCCAGCACTGGAAGAGTGCTTTGTGCGACAGGGCCTCGAGCCTCTTCTGTGTGCACCGGGCCAGTGTCTCTGCCTCGTATGCAATTTCTCCCTTAGCAAAGATGGCCCAAATGTGTGGTTTTAAACAAGCCTGACTCTGTTGTGTTTTGTGTTTTGGTTTTTTTTTTATAAAAAGACTACAAAACTCAAAGCCACACTTCACGCTCACTAGAAGTGCTAGGACCAAGTGTCTGGTAGCAACACACAAAGCAAAGGATGGAGAGAACTGAGCTCTCCAGCGGCTCTGGTAGCAACGAGAGTGTCACTGCTGTGGGAGGCGGGCAGCTTCCCGACTGGGCGTGGGTGGCTAAGCCAATCCCAGCATGCTCATGTGTGCACCTGGACACACCCAGCAGCGCACTCTCTAGTGGGGAAAACGGGGCAGGGTCAGCTGGCAAGGCCGGAGACTGGAGCCCACTGCAGGGTCTCCCCAGGGAAGTAGCCCAAAGGTCCACAGACCAAAAGGTGGGTGAACAAAGTGCGTTCACTGCATGTATTCTACGGTGAATGTTACTCAGTTATTAGAAAGGAATGAAGCACCGATACGTGCTCTGACGCTGACAAGCCCTGGGAACTGTGCTAAGGGAACGAGGCTGACCACAACGGACCACATATCACACGATTCCACTGAGGTGACGTTCCCTGGACAGGAAAACCCAGACCTGGAACAACGCAGCCGCTCAGGCATGGAGAGGGCGGGGTTGAACAGTGCCTGCCAGGGTGGACGGCTGCTTTGGGGAGCGACAGAAGTGCTTAACATTAAGCTCGGTTAATGCCGGCATAACTCTGCAAGCCGACACACATCACTGAGCTGCCCATTTTAATGGCAACTATTATGGCAATGTAATTCTTCCTCAATAAAGCTGTTGATAAAGAAAGTGTGAGTGGGGGCCGAGAAGCCTTCTGTATTTACAAGATTTTTAAGTTGTTGTTGTAATTTAAAGAAAGCAAGATTGGAAACATGAGGCAATCCATTGGGTAGCTTAAACAAAGAAAATCCAGGCGCAGTTGTGTACAAAGATGGCCTAACAAATGCACACGCATATGTTTTAAGTAAAAATGAGACATTTAAAATAGGATATTATTTAACCAATACTGTTCGAGATAAGTGCATTTTCTCCTAGATCCTTTTTCCTTTAAAGTGCTCATAGTGTTTGCCGATTTTTTCCCAATGATCTATTTCCTTTTTCACATGTTGATTTGCATGGTTTTTGGCATTAAGAAAATTGACCTTGGATGATATGTGATTTAAATAATGCATTACTCATTTGCAGTTCAGCATGAAACTTTTAATTGCATAATTTTCATAAATATATTCCAAATATATCAATGCATTAAGACTGATTTTTGTTGAGATAACTGGGGAAGCTTAAGTTCTTGTTGTGTGTTAAAGAAAGATTGGAAACGCGAGGCAGTCGAGTGGCAGGTTAACAGTAAAGAAAATGCCAGGCACCAATTATGCACAAGGACTGCCTAGAAATGCACAAGCACATGTTTTATGTAGAAGTAAGACATTCAAAATAGGGTATTGCTTAACTAATACTGTTTAAGATAAGTGCAGTTTTTGAGCTATTTGTTTTAGAAACTGTCCCACAGCCTCCAAATCTAGCTTGCATCCCCTCCGAAGCACAGGTGCACTCTGAGTTTGTATCTGTAATTTCACTTAGTAAAAACAAAAACTATGTACTAGGGACTGCTTTGCAGACATTGCCAAGTGTGTGGCCTAAAAACAAAATAAAAACCAGAAAACAAAATGAAACCTCAGAGCTTGACGGGGCTGGGCCTGAGGTCCTTGGCTGTGAGAGAAGGGGACAGCCACTGGGGCGGACGGCAGGTGCTACCAGGGGCAGAGGCCCGTGATTCGGCAATGAGGAGTCATCCTGGGAGTGGAACCGGCCATTGACCTGGTTCGGGCTTTTTCATTTAACCTTAAATTGACAAATGATGAGAGTATGTTGTTTTAGCGCATGCGTCGTGCACCGCATGGATAACGAAGTCAGACCAATGAGCACGTAGAAGGTCCCCACACCTTAGGAACACAGCTGCAGTGAACGCGGTGTGGGGTGTCTCTTGGCCTACTGGCTTCCGTTGTTGCAGCGGCAGACCCAGTGGAGGGCCCACAGGCATATGGCGACCTTCTTTTCAGTCCCCGGCTCCTCCACCTTTCCAAAGCTTCGCTCCCTCCCAGGTCCCCACAGCGGGCCTCCCTTCTCTCCACCTCCCCAGCACGTGTTACCTTCCGGACTTTCGATTATAGCCAATCCGACAGATGCAGCTGCACACTTCACTGCGGTTTACATTTGATTTCCCTGATAATTAGAGAAGCTGGGCGCATTTTCACGTGTGTATCAGACACTTACATGTTTTCTTCTGAGAAATGCCTATTCAGAACCTGGTCGGTGTAAGTTATTCACATTTATTTATATTAAGCCAGGCACAAGGTATTCATCACAGGACTGTAATTGGCATTGAATATAGCTTTTAAAATTTTTATAACAGGCATTATTTTTATGCATATCAATCATAAATATATTCATGGCTTATGATAGTTACTTTTGTTAATAACACTGATCCCTCACATTAATGCCTTAAATATATAAAAGGCCTATCTTCAAATATATAAAATTAATTAATCCCCAAATTCTGATTGTCTAAATATGATTTCAAAAGAAGCATTATCTGTGATAACTGCCTAGGAACATTTAGCAAATGGTAAAATAGCTCCAAATACCATCATTTCCAGGCCTGACATGAGGAAGTATAATAAAAATGCCATTTTGAAACACCTGCTACTTTACTAAGCATCTCAGGGATATTTTAAAAAATTAACATATCTTAAATAATTAAAACGGAAAAGAAGGCACAGAGGACTAATGTGCGTCCCCAGATTGGTTTGTGCACCAGGCACACACTCCCGTATCTGTGATAAGGGCGAAAGCCTCACCTGTGTGGGATGGCGAGCTCAGAGGCACGGGGCTAGCGCACTGTAGCTGGCTGCTAAATCCTGGACAATTGTGTGGGCAAGGTGATAGGACAACAGGAAGGGCCCCTCCGAAAAGGGGAAGAAAGTGGGGGAGAGTTTAATCATTCTTCCCCCTTCCCTGAAGATCAAACCAGGGGCGCCACACCCTGAGCTGCCTGTTGCATCCCAAGCCTTTTTCTTTCTTATATTTTTCTTTTTTGAATTTTGAGACAGAGTGTCACTGAGTGGGTGAGGCAGAGGCAGACCTTGGAATCCTCCTTCCTCCTGCTTCAGCCTTCTTCGATGCATTTTTAAAAGGCATGGCAGGACCTAGGGGAGCCACCCATGGGTCGTACAGTGCCTGGGCTGAGAAGTGAGCAGCCACACCTTCTGTGCTTGCAAGGGGAGGAGGTCAGCAGGAACTGGAACTGAGGAATGGCGACCGAACACCTTGGCTGCATGGGCACTAGGGTGGGGACAGTGCCCTGGCTCCATTGCCCTCTGCCCTCCAACCATACAGGATCACCCCAAGCCAAGCCCTACAGGGACCAAGGGGGCCGTGGCTGTGCCTGCGTCCCTTTTGGGGGCCTTGAGCTACAAAGAGAGACCCTGCAGGGCAACAGGAGAAGCATTGATCCCCCCAGCGAGACATGGTGGGGCTTCCTTCAGGGCCTAACTTGTTAAAATTGACATCACTGTATTCCTGTACATCAAAATAGTGGTCAACTTCTATAAATGGAAACATACGAGGAAAAACAGTGCCACGTCTGCTGACCTGGAATAACGGTACTTTCTTTTTAATGAAAAGAAGGATAGGCATCTTGGTTGTTTCCAAGATTTGGCTATCACAAATTGCACTGCTATAAACACAGGTACACATATATCACTATGATATGACATGGAACTATTACATGTGCCTCTTTGGGGAAATAGCTTCATTGGCACATTCAAACAGGGGCACAGAAACATCACCCAAATACTATTTAAGTACTTTGCTTTCTAATATTTCCTGAGTCTGAATATATCCCAGCTGTTGCTGGGATCAGAATAATCACTGGCATACTTCTATAAGAGATTTCAAAAGGATGGATATAGATCAATAGTATTTGCTTTTTGCTAGCTGTGCTAAGTACAAAAGATGTGGCTTAGAAAATGTTCACACTGAGACAGTGGGGCCAACTCTGCCATCTTCCTCAATCCTGCCCACGCCCGCCCAGCCAGAGAGACCACCCTGAGACAGCAGGGCCGACTCGGGCAGCCTCCCGGATTCCGCCTCAAGCCCTCCCAGTGAGTGGGAACTTCCACAACTCAACAGGCTTTGCAGATCAGTGAGTGTGTGGTGAGTCCGAGGCAGAGCCTTTGGCTTCTTCCCACACATGCTACCCGGATCCCCGCCCCCAAGCCAGTGACTGGCCAGAAACCTCAGGGCCCACTCAGCAGCAACTCCCTGGATCCCCTGCCCTAAAACCCGCTGAGTGAGTGGGAATTTCCCTGACTCCATGGGCATCAAAGTTTGGTGAGTGAGAGCTCCAGGCCCGCCGCGCCAGAGAGACATTTCCCAGCGATCGCTGGTCCCATCCCACAGCCCCAGACACAGCGCAGCTTGGCCTGTGAGTGAGGGTCCAGGAACACTATGCCGGAGGGACCTTTCCCAGCCTTCTCCAGTTCCGGCCCATGGCCCTAGACCCAGCACAGCTTGGCTGACCCAGCACAGCCTACCCAGTGAATAAGAACATCCACTAACCTTTTGGGAGCTCAGCAGACCCAACAAAGCCCAGGCCCACCCACCTAGTGCCCTGCTTTAGACAGGAGGGCCGATTCTGGCAAGTTTCCAGATCCTCGCCCCAAAGCCAGCCAAGATAGTGGGAATTTTCACTACTCGCTCTGCATCCCGGTTCGGTTCGTGTTCGCGTGACCAGGGAACCAACAGAGGGGAACCACAGGAGCTGCAGCAAAAACGAACTGAACACAACAACTAGATCCAGGCCAGGTATAACTGGATAATCTCAAACTTAATAGACTGGCACCCAAATCTCATTACACACTAAGGCTATAGGTACACCAAAGCTCTACAACAAAGATCAGAGGTCAGTGCTATACAAAATGACAAAGACAAGGACAAAAATGCAATCTCAGGCCTCAAGTCCACCACAAAATGCAGAGGACACTAGCTCAGCTGAAATGAATGAATTAACAGATACAGAAGCAAAGGAACAACAGCAAAAAGGTATAGAGGAAATCAGATGAGAATTAATTCCTGAAATAAAAAAGAAATATCTGAATACATAGCATCTGAAAGAAAGAATCAAATCCAGAAACACTGGTGTGGGGGGGACCAATGCTCACCCAGAACAAGTGCAGAGAACACTATTGCAGCTGAAATGTATGAACTAACAGCGTCCGAAGCAAAGAAACAACAGCAGAAAGGTCATGAGGAACTCAAAGCAGAAATAATTTCTGAAATCAAAACAGAATTCTTTGAAAAAAAATAATTCTTTGAAATCATAGCATCTAAAATACGGAAACAAGTCCAGAAATGTACAGAGGAAACCCAACTTGGCAGAAACTCTGCAGAAAAAGAATAACTACCTCTAAAGAAGACATGGATAACAAAATAGAGAAGATCAGAAATATGACGGATTCCTTGCATAAACAATACAGAAAAGAAATGGAATGCATGAAACAGACTCAAAGAGATATAGAAGTAAAAATATCAATCATGAGTCTACAAAACCATTTGACTGAAAGCAAGGACAGTTTCAGATCTTGAAGACACTAGTGCAGCTGGTGAAAAGGTGAAAAAGGATCTCTTAAAAACGATGAGAATGCAGGAAAATATAATCCATCACCTGGAAGATGATGCCAGGATGAACAATGTGAGAAAAATTGGTATCAATGAGAAAGAAGGAGCCAATAAAAATGACATAAAAAGAATTTGGGGAGAAATAATCATAGAAAACTTCTCAAATATGAGGAAACAATCCAACATTCAGGTAACCAAACCATACAGAACACCAACTAACTTCAACCCAAGGAAAAACACACCGAGACATATAATAGTCAAGATCCCAGAAATCCAACACAAAAATAATATACTGAAAGCTGCTAGAGAGAAGCAGATCACAAACAAAGGAAAACCCATCAGAACTACAGCCGACTTCTCTACACAAACCATGAAGACAAGGAGAGCATGGAGCAGAGTTCTTCAAGTCCCGTATGAAAACAAATTCCAGCCCACACTATTAAACCCTGCAAAACTCTCTTTCAAGTTTGATGGAGAAGTAAAATACTTCCAAGACAAAGAACAACTAAAGAATTTCATGATGACAAAGCCATCCCTACACAGGCTACTGAAAGATGTTCTAGAGAGAGACCACAATGAGCAGAACTCCATGAATGAGAATGGAAGGAACCCACTAAACAGGACAGACAATTAAACACAGGTTACAAAGGAGTAAACAACAGCAGGTAAATATGACAAACATAAGTCAACACATATCAATTATAATCATCAATGTAAATGGACTCAATTCACCATTTAAGAGAAATAGACTGGCACAGTGGATTAGGAAACAAAATCCAAAATATGCTGTATACAAGAAACACACTTAATTCAAAAGAACATTCATAGGCTCAAAGTCAAAGCATGGAAAACAATACTACATGCCACAACACCTCAGAAAAAAGCAGTAGCAGCAATTCTGTTCTCAGACAGTCTCAACTTCAAATCAAGAAGGATCAAATGACACAAAGAAGGCCACTATTTACTAGTCAGGGGAAAAATTCAAGAGCAAGAAGTAACACTCATAAATATCTATGCACCAAACACAGGAGCACCCAACTATGTAAGACAAATCTTAAGGGACATGAAAAACTAAGACCACATTAAGAAGACCTTAACACCCCCTTATCTCAAAAAGATAGGTCAATCAGACAAAAATTAGCAAGGAAGTAGCAGAACTGAACCACAGCTTTCAGCAAATGGACTTTGTGGACATATACAGAGTGTTCCAACAAACCACAGCTGAATACAAATGTTTTTCAGCTGCACACGGGTCATTTTCCAAAATAGACTACATTCTAATCCAGAGGTCATGAGTAAGTATATGCAAGAAAACAGAAATTATCCCATGCATATCATCTGACCACAGTGCAATGAAACTGGAAATAAATGACAAAAGAAACCAGAAAAATCTGCTAAATTCATAGCAACTAAACAACACCCTACTCAACAATCAATGGGTCACAGAAGAAATTAAACAAGAAATTCAACAATACCTACAATTCAAGCACAACTTACCAGAATTTATGGGATGCGATGAAAGTAGTTATTAGAGGGAAAAATCATAGCTTTGAACTCACACATTAGGAAAACACAACAGGAACAAATAAACACCCTAATGTTGCACCTCCAATATCTAAAAAAAGAAGAGCAAACGAAACCCAGAGCGCAAAGATAGGAAGCAATCATAAAAATTAGAGCAGAAATTAATTCAATTGAGATGAAGAAAATGTTTCAAAGAATACACAAATCAAAAAGTTGGTTCTTTGAAAGAATAAATAAAGCTGATAAGCCTCTAGCCAACCTCATCAAAAAGAGGAAAGAAAAAATTCAAGTATATGCAATAAGGAAGGAAAAGAGTGAAATCACCACAGATGCAGAGGAAATTCAGAAGATTATCAATAGTTACTTTGAGAATCTTTAGGCTCACAGAATAAAAGACACAGAAAAAATGGACAGATTCCTTGAAAGGTACAAATTACCAAAACTGAACCAATAAGATATAATAACTCTCAATAAGCCAATAACAGCCAACAAAATATGAAACATAATAAAAAGCCTACCAACAAATAAAAGTCCAGGTCCTGATGGATTCACAGCTGAATTCTATAAGAAATTTATAGAAGACATAATTCCTACACTCCTCAAACTCTTCAATGACATTGAAAAGGAAGTAGTCTTCCCAAAATCATTTCTGGAGGCAAGTATCATACTGATTCCTAAACCAGGGAAAGACACAACCAAAAAGGAAAACTATAGGCCAATCTTCCTCATGAACATAGATGCAAAAATACTCAATAAAATCCTAACAAATAGAATACAGCAAATCATCAAGAAGATCATGACCAGGTATGCAAGGATGGTTCAATATTCGAAAATCTATAAACATAATACCCTACATTAATAGACTGAAATCTAAAAACCACATGATCATCTCAATTGATGCAGAGAAAGCTTTTGACAAAGTTCAACACTCATTCATGTTCAAGGTCCAACAGAAAATTGGAATAGATGGACTCTACCTTAACTTGATAAAAGCCATCTATGACAACCCAAAAGCTCATATAATCCTAAATGGGGAAAAACTGAAATCTTCTACTCTTAAATCAGGTACAAGACAAGGATGTCCTCTATCACCCCTCCTATTCAATATAGTGTTGGAATCATTAGCAACAGCCATTAGAAAAGAGGGAGAAATAAAGGGAATAAGAATAGGTAAAGAGGAAGTTAAATTATCACTATTTGCAGATGACAGGATACTTTACTTGGAAGGCCCCCAAAATTCCACCAACATACTACTAGAACTGATATGGAAATTCAGTAGCATAGCAGGATACAAAGTCAATACTCAAAAGTCAATAGCATTCCTCTACACAGATAACAAGCACACTGAAAGGGAAACAATTGAAACAATACCTTTTACAATAGCACCATGGAAAATGAAATACCTTGGAATTCACTTAACCAAGGAAGTCAAAGATCTTTTCACAGAAAATTAAAACACCCTAAGAAAAGAGATTATAGAGGTTGGAAAGATATTCCATGCTCCTGGATAGGAAGAACCAACATCGTGAAGATGGCCATACTCCCAAAATTGCTGTACAGATTTAATGCAATTCCTACCAAACTGCCATCAACATACCTCCCAGACATAGAGAAATCATTCCTAAAATTTATTTGGAACCAGAAACAACCTAGAATAGCAAAGGCAATCTTGGCCAATAAAGACAAGGCAGGAGGCACCACAATTCCTAACTTGAAATTATACTACAAAGCCACTGTGATAAAATCAAGATGGTATTAGCAACAAAATAGACCTGAGGATCAGTGGAATAGATTAGAAGATGCAGAGGCATCTAGGAACACACTCAACATCGGATTTTCAACAAAGGGGCCAAACAAGCTTACTGGAAGAAAGATAGCCTCTTTAACAACTGGTGCTAGAAAACCTGGCTTTCTACATGCAGAAAACTAAAACTTGACCCAGCTCTATCACCATACACTAAACTAAAGTCAAAATGGATTAAAGATCTAAACATTAAAACTGACACACTCAAATATCCTGGAAGAGAAAGTAGGAGGAACTCTTGAAGACATAGGGTAGGTAAAGAGTTCATGAACAAACATATATTTGCACAGGAAACACTTGAAAGAATGAACAACTGGGATCAACTCTTCTTCAGGAGTTTCTGCACATCAAAAGAAATTTTCAACAGAGTGAAAAGACAATCCACAAATTTTGAAAAAATCCTAATAAGCAATCAGACAAAGGTCTGCTGTCTAGAATATATAAAGAACTAAGATAAAACAGGGCCCTCAAATTTAAAGACCCAATTCAGAAATGGGTATCTAAGATGAATACACACTTCTCAGAGGACGAAATTAGAGAAGTGAATAAATATATGAAAAAATGCTCCATATCACTAGCCATCCATTAAATGCAAATAAAAACAACACTGATATACCACCTCACTCCAGAAAGAATGGCTATCATAAGGAAATCAACCAACAACAAATGTTGGAGAGGTTGTGGGGAAAAGGGAACACTTCTCCACTGCTGGTGGGAATGTATAATGGTACAACCATTTTGGAGAACAGTGTGGAGACTCCTCAAAAGAGTAGGACTGGAAATCCCATTCATGCCAAATATTCCCCTACTGGGAATTTTCCCAGAGGAACTGAAAACATTATATCATGGTGATACATGTGTACCTATGTTTATAGCAGCACAATGTGCGATAGTAAAATCTTGGAAACAACCAAGATGTCCATCACATGAGGAGTGGTTGAAAAAGATGTGGTATTTCTATATGATAGTGTATTACTGAGGTATTAACAATGATAAACTTGAAGCATTTATATTGCAGTGGATGCCACTTGAAAATATACTTGTAAGTGAAAAAACCAGACACACATGTGCAAATATTCTATGGTCTCCCTAGTATAAGAAGTCAAAAGAAGAAATACAAGTAGAAATGTACAACAACTAAAAACAATTGAATCAGATAGGGCAAAGTGAATGTCATATGCTGCAGGGTACTAATCAGATTTTCTTCTGGATGGTTAACAACCAAAATTTACAGATCAAAATTGGAGAAATAGAAGAGCCACAAGGCCAGCCAACATTTTGGCCCTAGTTTTTCTAGGTCAGCGAAGACTCAGGACATAGGTGAACCTGTACTGTAGCATCATGAAACTCAGTTGTGTCCCAAATTTTCTGATCAAGGAGATTATGAAGCCACAGAGCAAGGAGATCAATGATCTATAGGGTACCTGGGGAGAGTCACATGAAGAGAAAACTTTCTCTTGGGCTCTCACAGAGAGCAAACTAGTCAAGCATTATCTGTGACTCATCCACATGGATGACACAGACAAAGGATCTACAGAATAAGTTACAGGATTACAAGATAAACCCTGAGGGGACTTCACTGACTTCATCAGAAACAAAAACTACATGTTTTGTTATATAGGTCTTGCTCTATCTCGGTCTTAACCATCCAGCAGAAAAATATAAAAATAAGGTATACAAAGCAGGGCCATAATAATAAGTTGAGCTATAAATGGCTACAGTTAACAACTTCTTCAGATAACTCACTATTATTGTGGAATGCTGGACTGTGTTGGATTGTTTCCCTGAGTTTAAGCACCCAAATTGGTTTAATGACAATGGAGTGCCCATCTTTGACAGGTCTAGACAAAACAACGGGGTATACAAAGGAGGAATCATGATGTGTGTGTATAAACCATACAGTTAGGATAAATATGCCATGCTTCTGCATAATTCTATGAGAAGCAAGATTTGCACTAATAGTGGTTGGACAAGATATTATGTCAGCTTCTAGTACTATGGACAACCACTAGGAAGATAACAAGGTAGAAAGTATTAATTATTGAATCTGTGATATAATTCAGGTATAAAAAATAAGATAAGTATACAGCTACACTCTCCTAATTCACTGATAAGAGACATCTGTTATAATAATGTCTATAAGTATAATATCATGTATGCACCTTGTATGATAGCAAAATATTATGAAAACAGTTTGCAATGTATTAGTTTATCAAATCTGTCCTGTTAATTTGTCTTGAAATGTCTCATTGCTATTTGTATTTCAATAAAATAAAAAGAAAAGAAAGAAAATGTTCGCACTATGTATAAACAGGGCCGCCTGCAATTACTGTATCCGATATGAAACAAATAGCAAGTAAAGGACTGCAACTATTCTTATTATATTGAATTCCACATTGTTGAATTGAAATTGAAAATACTGGACAAATGCATGTTTGTATGGATGACATGTGTGTATAATACATAACCTTGGTTACCTGTGAACTATTCTGCCATGATGAAAACCATTTGCAACTCTAAAAGAAAAGCAAAGAAGTCTTTGCTTTTGGCAGTCTTTATTAAGTGGTAACTAAGTTACCAACATGGCCCGGGCAATTTTTATGCACTAGTTGATTTATCCTCTGCTTTGGCCCAGTTCAGCGATATCTTAATCCATTTTCTGTCACTATAGCAAAATACCTGAGAAAGAATTACCTTTGTGATGAGAAGAAATGTATTTCCTTTGGAGATTAGAAGTTCAAGATGGGGCAGCCACATCTGTGGGGAACTCAGGCTGCTGTCACAGGATGCAGCAAGCTGTAGCGTGAGTGTGTCAAAGAGGGAAAGCCCAGGGACACTTCTCCTACCTGCTCAGGCTCAGGCTGGAGCCAGCTCGGCCCCTGCAGCGGGAGAGGCATCGCTCCGGTCTGTTGACGGGATCTCCTCAAAAAGACCCCCACCCGACACTGCCACAGTGACCTTCAGATTTCACAGACATTTGAGGGGACAGCTCCGACTAAAACCCAAGCGTGGCCCCAGTACCTCTGCTCTCTGTAGGAAGAGATGGACCAAGACAGGATGCAGCGTCACAGGGCCTGTTGTGACAAAGCCAGAACTTGGATGTCACAAGGTCGTCTTAAGTGCCTGTCCTGAGCAGCTCCAAAGTCGAATCTCGGTTCTCATTTTTCGCATGTGTTTTCCCGCACCACTCAGAGCAGGTGGCCTCCTCTCTGGGGTCTCCGCCTCCACCCTGGCATGGGCCTGGTCTGGTCCCTTTTAGCACCAACCTCTGGCTCTGGCTGCAGCACAGGGTCAAAGGTGTACTGTCAAAGTTCTCAAGAGGAGCAGAATAGAGCCGGGCGTGGTGGCGCATGCTTGTAATCCCAGCACTCGGGAGGCTGAGGCAGGAGGATTGTTGTGAGTTCGAGACCAGCCTGAGCTACAAAGTGAGCTTAAGGCCAGCCTGAACTGCATAGTAGTGAGACCCTGTCTCAAAAAGACAAAAAAAAAAAAAAAAAAAAAAAGAGGAGCAGAATGGATGGAACGTATAGTATAATTATATAAGAAGCCCTCTCCGGTGGTTTCTGGGCTGGAGGCTGAGTGTGCTACGGCTTCTCCACACTGCAGACCTACAGAGACAGCAGCTGCCCAGCCCAGCAAGATGGTAGCTGCAAGGACTGAGGACGCAGCACCAGTCCGAGGTGAGAGGCCTAGGGCTCCCTGGGGAGACCGGCTGGGCCTGCGCTGGTAGCTGAAGAACCCGGAGACCAATGTCCTAGGCAACAGCAGTGAAAGGTGCATCCTCCCGGCGGGCGGAGCCTCTGCAAAGGGGCAAGCTTCCTGCTGTCCTTTCCTCACTCCACCCTGGCTACAGGCCTAGCAGCTGGTGCCAGGGCTACTGCAGTGGGATCTGCTTCCCACATTTGCTGGCCTACATGTCAATCGTCCACAGACACACCCAGCACTGTGCCCGCTAATCGGTTCACAGTGTGGCCTTCCAGTCCAGTTGACATGTCCCAATCAAGGTCACGGACGGTGACCTGCGCCCCACCCGTGCGTGCATCCCGGGTCGCCAGCCTCAGCAGGTGTGGCCCTGTCCCCCTCTCCGCGATCCCTTGCCTCTGCGTTCTGGCCCGTCTACCACCTGCTTCTGGCCTGCCGCCAGAGACCCCACCGACCGTGTGGCTCCAGGCAAGATCTTACTCCTTGCTGCCGCTGAGTAAAGCATTTTATGTCTCGGTATTTTCAGTGGAGTAATGCCCTCAGTGTGGACCTCCTCTCCTATTCGCGGAGCAGGCCACACAGGGTGGTGCAGAAGACGCAGGCTGCGCCTGTACACTACGGACGCCAGATCTGCCCGGCGGCCGGGCCTCGCACAGCGCCTTCCCGCGCCCGCAGCCGACCGCAGTGAGCCGTCGCCACGCAGCCTGGAGGGGCCTCCTCGGGGCTGCTGATGCTCATTATACACTGCCCCGCTAATTCTCCGCTCCAGCCACATGCTCCCCCTTTGCATTCAGCAGCTCCTAGATGTGGAAAAGGAAACACAAATCGCACCCTCAGTAAACATCTCTGCTTCGGGAACTTGCAGGTTAGCTGAGTCTTTATAAAGTGCCTGGCTGGGGAAACTCAGGCTCGGGGGACCACTGTTCAATCCCCAGCTACCCATACCTTACCAGATCCACCCTTAAAGCAGCCTGAGCCAGAAAAAAAATTAAACATCTCTGCTTAAAGCCAAGGGGAAAGCATTCTCCAGAGCAGCGTGCGGAGACAGGGGAGGGCATCGTCGCTGGATCTAATTCCTCCACAGCGAGCCCAGAGTGTTCTCACCGACAGCCTTCACAGGACCCCAGACACGCGAGACACACAATGCCTTGCGTCCTTCTGCGTAGTATCGAGGGTCTGGGGGTGGACAGGTAGTGCTGTTTCATAACTGGGCCAAGAATCACAGAAATACAGGCTGAAGGGAAGCTCACAGGAGCCTCTCCATCTTGCGTCGGGTCCAGACCCTCCCCTGGAGGAAGGAAATGTTAAAAATATTCCTGGCGTTTCTGCCTTTGCCACATGTTTCCCGTCACATTGCTAGGACGGAACCGATGACCGGGGTGACCATCCCACAACCAGGGTGCACGAACCTTGCTTGGGGGTGAGTTGGGGGCCGCCAGCTTCCTCAGAGACCCAGGGCGCATCCAATTAATCCACTCATCCTAACTTACTTACGGCACTTTACACTGATTGCAAAGAAAAATACTGTTTCAGTCTTTGAGAAGGAGAATAAATATTCAAAATAATAGACCCCTATGTCAAGTTTGCTAACTGTGCCCTCTGAATCGTCCTTAGAACACCTAGGATAAGAACGGCACAGGACAAAATGGATCAAGCACAGCAGTATATAAATGGTGCTGGGGAAAATCACGTCATCATGATTTTGAAACCCAGAGAAAACTATGGAGTTGACCAAGACCTCAAGTCATATTTCTGTACAGTTAATTTACTTCTCAACTTGTTCTTCATTGAAGCAAAGGATAGCTTAATGTTAACCACATTCATATTGCCAAAACAATCTCAATATCTGGTATTGTATTTAATGAGGCTTTAGAATTACACAGATAGGATCTGAGTTATTCAGGCAAATGAAACATTACTAGCATCTTCACAGCCATATTTTTGTAAGAATAAGGATTCCAGTTACGAGGTTATCCACTGAGAATCATAATTGTCCCAGATATATCTATTTTGCGTGCAATTTACTTTAACAGATGTCTTAATGCTGTATGGACATTCTGTGCAGTATCAAAGGAAAGAAAACCTCCTCCTGAAGGACTTAGCATTCAAAGCATGTCCCCAGACCTTCTCTGGTAGGAGAATCATGGCTCTGCTCCAAAGGCACATGCCAGAAACGGATCAGAGGCTGGACAGAGAGCATTTTTCAAGCGGTAGAAACAGCTCCTTTCTGACAGAATTTTAGATTTTGTGTTGAGCTTAGCACTTTAAATATTGACTATTGCAACTAGAACCAGAAATGCACGGGAGGGGGGGGAGACAGAGAGAGAGAGAGAGAGAGACTCTAAGTTCTAGGGACACATAGTCACAAGCACAAATTATACTCTGAGTTTTTATCACGGATTCAGTTCAACTTGTTTAGGAAAGGAGATGCTCAGAATTCTCAGACGCAAATTGTGGAAATGTGGCCGTGTAAGGAATCAAGTTATTTCTATTTTAAAGACTTTTCCATAACAGGAAAGGGATTTAATTTAGAGCATGCATTTAGCAATTTTATCAGTATTTTGTAGACTTGAAAGTAAATGTGCAGTTCAGCAGGAGATGGGACCTGTGGGAGCAGCCTCGCGCTTTGCACAAGGCCGTGTGTGTGCACTTTCAGTGATAACACTTGACTTGTCTGAGGGGCTGGTTTTTCTTGCTTGGAGCCCATGTGGGTGGTCCTGATGGATCCCCATAAGCAAGGGGTGACCTCACATCACTCTTTCACTCAGATGGAGGCATAGAAAACCTTATTGATCTTAGAAATGTGATCTGGTGGCTAAACTACCACTATTCATCATTAATATTTGGACCCTAAGTCAATTAGTCCAATAAATTAGCAACAGAGGTCCCTTTGCGTGCACGTAGGACAGGGATGCTGTGGACAGACTCAGAGGGCATCAGCTCCTGGGGGGCTTAGACATGCACCCATAGAAAGGATTCCTTTGAAACACTGACTATGCCTCACATCACTGTGCCCAGTCACATTCAGTGCCTCAGTCTGGGGCTCAGATTTCTCACTTGCAGTGCCATGAATTAAGTAGAAGCCAGCAGGGTGTCAAGCGAAATGGAAGAATAAGAACCTCTGAACATTTTCTTCTCTATTAACCTAATGAAAAAACTGAAAAAAAAAGTCAGAATCCATTTTTCAGAAATATGGAAAGCAACCAAAGCTCTACATAAATCTGGAAAGCATTTATTCAAAATATTGCCCAGATTTTGGCAAGGTCCGTGGCCTTGTCATGTTTTAACTTTTCCCATTCCCATCCTCAGTCCCTCCCTGGTCTTCATTCAGTGAAACCATCAGCCTGGTGGTCTGCAGAGGAGACAAGGTTGGAGCTCCCAGAGGCCTCATTTCCAAGGCATTGTCATTGCTTGTCCTGACCCGTGGTGTGCAGCCAGGCCCTGTCGCAGGAGACCTTTATTTGAAGAGACTTGGGGCTTGCCCATTGTAATGGGCCTACTAACCTGTTTTGAAGATGTCTCATTGCTATTTGTTTCTCAATAAAATTAATTTAAAAATGAATAATAAGGGATAGGATGCATTAAAGCACTTTTTTGCATCTGTGAATATGTTATAATAAATCCTCATATTCAGAATAAGGAATATGCAAATATATAAACATATGCATCTTAAAAATATGAGCAGAAAGAAGCAAACATTGATGTCAATCTCTAAGAATATGTTTAAATGAAAAAAAAAAAAGCCGATAAGTTGGAGGAATTCATTGGGATCAGTCACTGAGGAAACGCTTTCACGTCTCAGGTGTCTGCCGTACTAGCCAGCAGGTAGGCAAAACAGTAGGCTCAGCAAATGCGCCACAAGGAAAGCTGGGGAGTTGAGCGTCCCCAGGGCCCTGAAAAGTTCCCCCACATTTCCAGTATTAGAGAAGGCCACACAGGGGCCCACAGTAGTGGCCATGCACAGGGTTGAAGACCACACTCTTGCTCTGCTGACTTGGACATCTTGAACTTGAGGCACCGCTTGGGCAGAAGGCGAGGGCAATGGCAGAGTTTCTAAATGCCTGGCTGAAAAGTAATGTGCCCAGCACACACAAGCTCATGTCGGCACAGACTGGAAGACTTACGGGTGCCAAGCCAGTGCAGCTGGCAGTCTCTGTCAGGTCTGTCGCTGATCGGTGGGTTAGCCAGCAGAGACACCAGTGTCTGCACGTGAAGACAGCGGAGACTCCAGAATCAGGAAAAGACACTAAATAGCAAAACAAACACTGAGAGGGAGGATCTGACTTTCTGAGTTGCTACAGCAAATTATTTCAAGTGCTCAATTTTGAAGAAAAAAAACAGACATGCAAATTAAAAGGGACAAGTAGAAAGAACCTCAGTGCCCTTCTCTGCAGAAGTTGGATGAGCTGAGCCTTAAATCCGTGTAAAATGCAAGGGACCTGGAGTGGTTATGCTAATCTGAAAAAAGAACTCTTTTTTTTTTAAATTAAAAAAATAACATTTTGTTGCTAAGTTCAATTTTGTTTTTAATAATTTTGCTGTTACAGGGTCTCACTATGCAGCTCAGACTCGCAGTGATCCTCCTGTTTTCAGCCTCTTCAGCCCTGGTACTACAGGCACACCCCATCACGCCCAGACTAAGCACCCCTGGATCAGGGGTGTCAGCTTCCTGCTATTGTCTGTTACCTCATAAGAACACAGGCACTTCCTGGCTTGACAAAAGCTCTGCTTGTCATAAAAAACATCTCATAGGCCAAGTCTTTTCAGGGAACAATGAGGGAATGACTGCAGGCTATGATCACTTGTCCTGCCCCCAGCTTAGACATAAGCAAATTCAGTACAACAGACAGTATAAATGAGTGTTCTCAGTGGAACAAAAGTTACTAGAACTTTCTGAAGTGGACTGAGGTTAGGGTGACACTTGAACCACATCATTGGACACACATAATCAGTGTGGTTACATAAGGGACAGAAAAAGCAGGCTGCTTTGGATAGTGGCAAGAGGAGGGGGAGAAGAGGGGCAAACTAGATGGAAAGATGAGAGTTCGAATGTGCAGCAGAAGCCGTGAGGTGGTGGGTGCCCCACCCCCCCTTCCCTCTGGATCTCAGTGAAGCAGCTGGCACTGCCGGGGCAAAGACAGTGCATGCATGAGTGGCTGCTGGTGGCCAGGAGGCAGCCCCCTCAGGGCCCAAAATTAGCTCTGGACACCTTACTTTGCAATGTGCTCACCCTTCTCCTTCATCTCACTGGACATAGCTGAGCTAGGGTGTGTCCTTTGCAGCTGAGCTTCGACCTGCGAGCTGCTCAACAAGTGAGTGAGGAAAGCAAGAGAAGTGAAGAATGCACATCACAAAGGCTCTTAGCTTTCCAACAACACAAGACAATAACTGTTCGCAAAGCCATTGGCTTCTTTTAATGTTTCTGTTTTTGAGACAGGGTCTTTCTATTTAATTCAGGTTAGTCTTAAACTCATTATGCAGCCCAGACTGGCTTTGAACTTGCAATGATCCTCCTGCCCCAGCCTCCCAGGGGCTGTCATGCAGGCATGTGCTCCACCCGGCCCGTTGCCTCCACATGTAAGTGTTAGCTTTATATGCACGCGTGGACACAGAGGCCCGAGCCACGCACTGGGTCTAGGTGTGCTGTGTGGTCCAGAGAGAGAGAGAGACTGAGGCGCTGAAGCACCTCTTCCTGTCCCTCCCAGCCAGGCCACCCTGATGTAGCACCGGGCAGAAAAGCTAAGCATTTGGCTAAGTCTGGGCTACTGCAGAAGGAAACCTGACCCTGAGTAAATTAAGTCACTGGGCGGACCAGAGCATAAGGGCAATCTTCAGGGAGGTGAGAGACATGGTGTCACATGTGGAAAACCAAACAGAAATAATGCAGACTTAAAATTGTATCACTGCGGGGCACAGGGTGCATGCTTATGACCCCAGCATCCAGGAGACTGAGGCAGGAGGAGGCTGTGTGTTCAAAGCCAGCCTGCACTACACAGTAAGAACTCGTCTCAAGAAAAAGAGTCTCACTGAAATTAAAAGCTTGGTATTTGAGTTAAATGCATTAAAACGAAGTTATACAGTGTAAGATTACTCTTTGCTGTTCTTCAAGAATTGAGTGCCGGGTGTGGTGGCGCATGCCTGTAATCCCAGTACTCGGGAGGCTGAGGCAGGAGGATCGTTGTGAGTTTGAGACCAGCCTGAGCTACAAAGTGAGCTTAAGACCAGCCTGAACTGCATAGTGAGACCCTGTCTCAAAAAAGACAAAAAAAAAAAAAAAAAAAGAATTGAGTTAAGTAATGAAAAGAGAAAATGCACAGCAAAGCGAGATCTCAGATTTGCAATACCAGTGCACTAGAATTTTGCAGAGAAGAGAAATGAAGATAATATTGGAGAGAAATATTCAAAAATATCTAAAAAAAAAAAAAAAAGAAACATCCTTTCATAGACCCAGGGGAGGTAACTTAATTGAAATTGTTCTATGTAAAACAAACAGAACACAGAGATGCAGGTAATGTAAAACAAAAATTTAAAAGACGGTCAAATTTCAGAAAGCCAAAGTTAAAAAAAAAACTCTTAAAAGTGACAAAAAGAAAATAATTTATGTATAATAGAACAAAAACAGACTTTCAAACTAACATCATAGGTGAACAGTGCAATAACTTTAAAACTCAGAAAGGAAAACTAACTTTGGGCCAAGAATTACATATCTAGTTAGTATAAAATTTATAAGTGAGAATAAGACATAGTAATTTGAAACAAAGTTAACCTTGGAACAAGGGACCAGAGTTAAAGAAAACTGAGCAAATAATTTAAGAGTTGGTAAACAAGCATATTATTTAATAATGTGGCTGTAAGTCAAAACTGGAATTCTCTAAAAAGTTCTAAATAGATTTTTGAAAAAAAAAATTAAAAGCTTTGGGTCTTACCACACCCCAACCATGATGCATAAAGTTTAAATAGTTCCTTTCTTAATATTTGGCTTAATGGGAGTTAAAATGAAAGATATATTTAGGGTTTTATGGAGCATGGAAAGGAGCTGATTCCAGCGCCAGATGATGAGGAAAATTGGTTAACGGCAAGAAAATAAACACAGTCCCAACCAGGAAACCTCGCTCAGCAGTGAAGTAGGCCAGCTTTTGCCCCTGCAGAGGGGGATGTGGGCGTGGGGCCTGACATGCAGAGAGCCCTTCCTGGTCCTCCTCTCGGTCCAGGAAGTTTGTATTCATAATCCCATGGATAAGTTATTGAAATCCCAACAGGTTAATTACAATCTACCACACCCAATACAACCCACAGCAAGAATAAAGGCACTAAGGCTTATTCGTAGTTGTGGGTAGCCAAGGGGTCCTAAGTCCAACCATGGTGACAGCTATGTGCAACAAAGGCTTCGACCCAGGTCAGAACCTGGGTTTTATTCATTCACGAAGAAAGGAGTGGCTGAGGATGAGTATGAGAGTGGCAGGAAGTAGGCGATGACGTGAGCCAGGCGAGGTGGTAGGCGTTGACGTGACCAGGCGAGGTGGCCCCCGGGCCGAGCTGGGCAGGAAGGCTGCATCCGCCTCTGTGGTGTGCAGAGAAGCACACGCAGCTAGCAGCCCCCATACACAGTTGAGATAGCATCTAAGGCTTTGGGATCAGTGCTTCAGCTCGGAGGTGCAATCTTTGTAGCCCCATAAAGTCATAGCCTCTACCTCGAGGCTCAATCCCAGCCTACAGTGTGGCGCACTGGCTCTTTGTCCTGTCTCTACCAGGCTCGCACTAGGCAGCATCAGGTGGGAGCTCCAGAAAAACACTGCCTCCGGCCTTGAAAGACTACCATCAGCCCCTGGGCTGGCCCAATAGGCATTGCCTAGAGCCAGTTGAAGGGATAAGCAAAAGTCCTAGCCAGCTCTGTCCACATCGATACATGGAATTAGGGTCAGGTTCAGCCCAAATGGAAACAATTCTCCTCCTTCAAGGAGGGTTGTCCAGGTGTCCTCCACGCTGACACAGTCTTAGTTGTCTTCAAAGCTTCTGCTGAAAGAGAAGCTCGTAAGTCCATTAGTCATTTCTAACCACCTCTGGGTTTGGTTGCTCCACTTGCTGCACATTCTGCATGCCCATGAAGCATCAAGCCAAGCGTTCGCTGCACCAGTGTGGGAAGCTGCCCCTGCCTTTGGTTGGGAAACAAGTTCTCCCCAAAGAAGCACATTTGAAGGTCCCCAGTAGACATCCAGAGAGGAAAATCATAATGAAGATGCTGCAAATAAATGCAAGAAAATGAGCCCTCAAAGATTAGGAGACACAAACTCCACCTCTCACCTCTCCAACCCCAACATATGGAGGAGAATGGGACAGCTGCATGGAATGACTGCTGAGTTTAACAGGACAAGAAATAATTAAGAGAATGGTGGACTCAGGAAACTACCAAAACTGACAAGTCATTCAGAAAAAAACTGCAAAGTAGAATGTACAGAAATAAAAATAGGACAGCTCTGAGAACACATAAAACAGCTCTAGAGGGATTTCATGGATGCGAATATGGACTTGGTCCATTCTGATTCTCATCTTGGCCAAGTAGCTTCTATCACACTAATAAACTCTAGGGAAAGCATTTACAAACAGAGTACTTGACTGGTCTAGAGAGTTCCTAAGAGCAGACATGGGCTGAATCCGTGAGCAGAGGGAAGGACGTGATGTGAGACACACATGCAGTCTGCCTGATCCTGGGGTGTGCTTGGGTGGAGAGAGCTGAAGCAGTGGACACACATCCCTAAGTGACAGGAGAGGGTATCACACTGCCAAAGCACTGTGTGTGGAGATGGGCGATCGCAGGGAGGAACAAGGTGTAGAGAAGAGTGGGCGAAACTCTGCATGTCACATCTGATGGATGCTTAAGTGCACTGAATTGCAATTGCACAGGAAAGGCAAGCCTTGGGGAACCAGGACCCAGAGCCTGAGAAACCTGGACACACAGTGCACCTGCAGCCCACAGAGGAGGGCAGAGGTTAGATTCAAACTGCTCCAAACTCGGTGTGCTTGGGAAACGCTTCAGAGAAGCTGGGGGAAATGCCAGCATCCATGCCTGCAGGTCTTGACAACAGAGTGCAAAACCATGAGCTCCAGAGAACTTGTCCTGAATGCATGTGCCTGCAAGGATGGGAACCGGAATGTCTCATTGTCGACACCCACAAGATGCACAGAGCTGCTATGCATGCAGGGGAGTAGCAAGGGAGCACACAGTCAAGAGAAATCAGTGGGAGGTCTCGAGACCACCAGCGTGTGCACCAGTAAAGGCTCAACATGAATACATGAATACGGACAGGGCTAAAAGAGAAACACTTGTTCGAATGAGTGAAGAACTAAGTAATTATATATATATATATATTATATATATATATATATAATTATATATATATTATATATATATAATATATATATATAATATATATATATTTTTTTAAAGCTGAACCTCATCTAATTTTTTGAAATCACAGGATGCTCTTAACAACAGAATAGAGAGCATTAGAGAAATAGTGTACGAATTAGAAGATAGATTCATAGTAACTGTCCAATATGAAGGCAGAGGACAGAGCTGCCCAGAACTCTGGGCAATTTCAAACAACATAATGTGCATAAAATCAAATGTTCTTAAGAGGAAGAAGAATGAATGAGATAGAAAAGGTATGGCCCATGAATTTCACAAGGTTAAAACATACGCTGGCTCATTAATAGGTTGACATGCATTGATCAGAGCAGATACATAAAAAGTAAACATGAACCAAAACTTGAAAAACTGAAGTTCAGTGATAAACCCAACTCCGCCAACGGCTCCTTTGAGAGAAGCAGCGGTGGGGGCACACAGGGAGGCACATGTGCAGGTGTCTGGCCAAAGGCTTCTGCCCAGAGTATGGGATGAATTACAACAAATCCATAGCCAAGAGATAAACCACTCAAAGATAAAATGGCAAAGGACATGAAGAGATGCTTCAGAGAAGGATCAATCTGAGAAGCCAGAAAGTACAGGAAAAGAAAGAGTTCGATATTATAAGTTGTCAGGGAAAGAAATTAAAACTCAGGAAAATTGCTAAAATTACAGCTGAGCCAATCCAGCTTGGTGAGGTGATAGGCAAGGCCCTGGAGCCCCTTCTGTGTTCTCAGTGGGGTGAAATACAGCTAATTTGGAAATACCTTAGCTAGTACATTCTAAATTTAAACATGCAATAATCCATGAGCAAGAACTCTACTCTTTACAAGGAAAGAAAAAAGTACATAATTGGATAAAAATTTAAACAATCCAAATAATTAAGACAATTAAAACGAATCAAGGTATAATTAAATCCAAGTGCCATTAAATCTGGGTGAGGCTAGAAATAGATTCGTGAGCAAGGGTTGGCTGATCACAGCCTGAAGACCTTGTTTAAAGTAAGAAATCAATTAAATTTCAACTGGTTGCATTGAATACATCAGATTTCCTACAGTGACTGCCCAAGGACAGAAATACAGTATTTTAATTTTATATTTCTGAAGGAAAGAGTGATTTGGTATTTTGATCCAAAAGAAAAGAAAGCAAAAAAGAAAACCTCGCCTGAGTGTGGCTGGTCAGCACTGAAGTAGAAGTCTAGTGTGTCAGTGATCGCTGTCATGGTTAGAGCTGAATCAGATATTGCAATTAGGGCTGGCAAGCGCAAGGGCCGGGCTCTGACCCCCGGCACCACGCGCTGCTGCACCGGCCCTGCCCCCACTGAGCTGGCCACCAAAACCTGGCCTCGTGGCATAAGCCTGTAATCCCACATCTGGGGAGGTGGGAAACAGGATGATCACTATGAGTCCAAGCCAAATGTATAAAAATAAGTAAATAAGATATTGAAGTTGTCAGAACAAATAAAAGTGAAGTACTGATTTATGGTATTTTGGAGAAGCATTTCTGAAATATAATGGATAAATATTACATTATATGCTGATAAAATCTACTGCAATATGTATCAGTAAAAATACCTTTATCAATGCTACAGAGGACTACAATATATTAAAACAATAAACTTTATTAATGCTACAGCATGGAACAATGTATGATAAAGGAGTTTATTCCTTAAAAATAAATGACATAACTTAAAATATGTTCATCAAAAAACAAATGTGAAAACTACTATAATTATTGAATAATAGATTTCAACCATAGAAAAAATGAGGTTTAACTATAAGAATTTCTAATATAAGATCTCCATTAAGCATATTTTAATAAAAACTACATCACACAATAAAAAATTCATCCTGCATTATCTATCACATTGATAAACACCCCCTATGACTCCATCTGTTAAAACCAAATTTCTCTTCAAGTTTTCCTGCTATAACTCATCTTTATTCTATTAAATTGCCTGTTTCTTTAACGAAAATCAAAGTTGCACACTTCATTGTATTATTCTTTATATCTTGACTATCAAATATTTCACATCAAAATGTATTGATGTGCTAATTCATCTAAATCTGTGACATTAGTATTTAGTGTTCTGTTTATTTCAACCATATGGATTTAGTATAAGTTCAAAGAAATTCATACCAAATGGTGTATGCCTATCCCAGTTCATACCTATGCCAATTCAAAAACCTCATATTTGAAAAGTATATTAATCACCAGCTAGAAATGAAAATTACACAATGACTGTCTCCCAAGAGCCATTGCTGGGAGGACACCAGCTGGTTCCCCAGCCCTGGTGTGGCTCACAGCTTGGTGCCCCATGAGCTAGGAATGTGCTTCACGGTTCTGAACTATTAAAGCCCAATCAGGTAATCCCAGCACTTGGGAAGCTGAGGCAGGAGGATCACTGTGAGGAATTTGAGACCAGCCTGAGCTACAATGTGAGCTCGAGGTCAGCCTGAACAGCAAGGCGAGGCCCTGTCTCCAAAGACAGAAGCAAAGCCAAAAAGTCAGAAGAGCAGGACTATTTCCTGATGGGCAGACTCTGCCTGAGTCTGGGCGGAGAGCCCAGAGGGCGCTGCTTGGCACAGACTCGCTCTGTGTCATGTAACGCCATCTGTGTGCTTGTGAAGCAACAAAGACAGGGACTGGGACCCACAAAGCTGGAAGGAAGAGTGCACAGAAAGAGTCTGTGGGCCCTGGCATTAAAGGGCAGGGACTTCACCTGTGCAATTAGCTGTAGGTAGGGGGTGAGAGGAATGGATTTTTATTTATTAAAAGGAACTCTCTACAAAAGCCTTAGGAATATTCAAATTAATAACATCGGTTGGAAACCATGCTGCACCTTGTGGAGCTGAGAGTTAAGAAAAGTAACCAGGGAGAATACTGAAAACTCAGTGGATGCAAAATCCATTAAAAATTTAGAGGCAAGGATCGTACATGGGAAGCGAGTCAATGGACTCTGGAGTATTCTTGGACAGCAGACACAAAATGGATTACCCTGGAATGGGTCTATGTACTATAATTGATAATAAAGAACTTTCATAAAAGTACTGGGCGACAGCTCAATCTGGTATGGATGTAAATACAACAAACATCAGAGAAACATTTATGAACTGGAAGTTCGAAGTGAGAAATAAAAACGATCTTCCCAGTGAGGAAATTACGGAATTGTTGTACAGTGTTTCTAAAGAAGACTATAGCAACAGGAGCAGCTTTATGTGTGTAATTCTAAGCCATGGTGAAGAAGGAATAAATTTTGGTGCAAATGGACCTGCTGGCCTGAAAACATCAACAATGTTCTTCAGGGGCGATCTCTGTAGAAGTCGAGCTGGAAAACACAAACTTTTCATTCGTCAGGCTCACTGGGGTATGGAATGGACTGTGACACCAAGGCAGACAGTGGTGTTGACAATGACATGGCACACCAGAAAATGCCAGCAGAGGCTGACTTTCCACAGCACCGGGTCTCAGTTCCTGGAAAAACCCACAGCATGGATCCTGGTTCATTCAGTCACTGGGTGCCACGCTGAAATGACATGCACGCAAGCTGGAGCTTGTGCACATTCTCACTCAGGCCAATCAGAAGGTAGTGGCAGAATCTGAGTCCTTCTCCCTCAATTCCACTTTTCATGCAAAGAAACAGATTCCAGATTGTGTCCATGCTCACAAAAGAACTGTAATTTTATTTATTTTACATGTTTAACTGTATTCTTTTTTTTTTTTTTTTTTGGAAGAACCGAGATTGAACTCAGGCCCTTGTGCTTGCCAGGGAAGCGCTTATCTACTGAGCCATCTCCCCAGCCCTTTAACTGTATTTAAAAAATGGTTGACTTCTTTTAAGTTTGTATGTCAAGTGAGGAAACAACATAAATGGTACTGTATTTCCCTCTCTGATTGGATACTTCAGAACCATACCATTTCCCTAGCAAAAGAACCACTAAGAAGTGACTTCAAGCCCAGAATCAGGGAGTTAAAATTGAATTTAAGTAGGAATAAATATGGATACTGGCATAATCACTATGAAAGGAAATTATTGTAATTTTACATATTTCATAATTAGCAACATTTTGTGACGTATGCTATGAATTTTCAAATAATAGAAAAAGTTACACTTTGCAGTAGTGAATTTTCACGGAACTCCCCTACACGCTTAAGACCATGCACCCTAGTTTTTGTAAGACTAGAAATGGTGACGTGGACTCATGTTTGTTAGATGTTGCAGATCTGCGGGTGTGGCCAGAGGTTTGGAACTTTATTTTAGAACTGATGTGTGAGAAAAAGCTAACTGCATTTTTAAATCAGGATGTTTGTGGTTTGTTCTGAGCATGTATTTCTTGTAAAATATCATCTCTACCATTGACAAGGAAAGAATACATTTAAGAGAAAGTATGAGCAAATTGAATTGGTCCTTTGAAGGCAACATGCAGTATTCCTAGAGAGACAGCGTCGCAACTATTAGGTGCTAAGCTCTACCAGCACGTTTCTTTTCATTTGTTCTTATATATATCAGATGAAATTTATACAACAGCAAGATATCTGAAGATCCATTAGATAAAAGCCACAAGCTATTCTTAGGATGCTATGAAGAAGTTCTGCAAAGCATGCTAAACTATTGTCTGTACAAGAAACAGTGGAAGGAGAAGCAAGAACAATAAATGGACCTGCCGGGCGATCTGTAGCTTGCACGATGACCTGAGCCTGAGCGAGAAAGTGGCTCTCTCCAAATGAGGCAGAGCTACAGGTGCCGCCTTACCGAGGTCCTGCCAGAAGGTTTCTGCAGGAGCTTACAGCGTAAGGGAGATACTCCCAGGCGTGTGGGAAAGTGAAGCTAGTGGGAGAGTCCTACAGTGGAGCTTTTCTGAAGTCATCAACATGGTAATATTCTTCACAGTATAATTTGTAAGCGCATGGTATAATGTTGAAGCTTACAATCAGAGGAATAATAGTGGAAACATTTGTACTGTTACCTACAATAAAAGGACCACAGTGCGCAGGGCTTTACCAGCGTCCAGTGTGCCCCTCTTCACGTGTGGGGGGCTGCAGGCCGGCGCTTGGCCCCAGCGGGGCAGTCTCCAGGCGTCCTGGCTCGTGGGGCCTGCCACGGCTGGCTGCGGCCCTGTACTGTGCTTCCTTTCAGTCAGACACTTCATGGGAGCTTCCTTTTGGCTCAAAGAAAGGAACTTACATTTATAATTGACAACTGTCTGTTTTGATGAGATCTATTAATGTTTCCTAAGTAAATGTAGCAGGTAATGATATCCCAAGGTGGGTTTTGTGTGACAATTTTGTAAAAGTTTTTTAATTTTCATTTTTATTTCCAAACATAAATTCAAATTTAAAAAAAATTGGTGATGAATTTTCACAGGAGATTTGACTGTTGGAAGAATACCAATCTTCATCAACTATTTGGGTCTATTTCTGAACTTAAATTTATCCCTCAAACCTAGCTACAAATCTCAAGAACAATTTGCAGTATGGTAATAGCAGATTTCTCATAGAAAGGTACCACTTGCAAAGTTTTTCAAACAACTTGCTAATCACTTAGAAAAATTTAGATTTATCTTTACCAATTCAGGCAAAATCAGATGATCTGAAGATTTTGGTTTTGGTTTTGGTTTTTTTTTTTTTTTTGGATTTAGGACAGGGTGTGCAGGGTGTTCAGGGTCTCGCTACTAGATCCAACTCCTGGTGATCCACCTGTTTACAGCCTCCTAAAAGCTGGGATTACAGGAATGCACCAGCAAGCCCAGTCTCAACAGATATCTCAGCATGCCCTGGGGGCGGGGCCGGCATAACAGAACCAGGCATGGAACTCCCAGCCCCTTCTCCAAGAAGACACTTTAATCCTTTGAGCTATTTGTCTGGCCAGATCTAAAGATGTAAATGTGAAAGATCGAGTTCAAAAAGGATCACAATTAAGACAAATTCTTCCTAATTTTGGAGGAGAAAAGCAGCTTCAAGAGTGATCAAGTAGGCAAGCATCACAGAACACAATTATAAATGGGAAACAGAAAACAACTCTGAGTCTGAAATAGAACAAAAAGGGAATAGCTATAAGTCAGATAACATTCACCACACAAATATGGAATTATAAGAGCTGATGCAATAATAATTGATCAGGAATCCTCATCAAAACTATTGGCAGATAAGGAATGGCGAGTTAGGAAAAATGGAAGGCAACAATACACAATGAAAATGAACAGAAATGTCCATTAAATTAGTGAGCTTCTTCTCCAAGCGCTGCCAGGTATTCTGGCGTGGAGTCAGGGGGCGATTCTGGGTCTTGCTGCTTGTGCAACTTTGGATCTTCTGGGGGACAGTATTGATTAGGTAGTGCATGTGTTATAGGAAACGTGCTATGACTACCACAAAATACACAAAGACAGCAAGCTTTCTAAGTGCTGCAGAGGGACACAGCACCTCGGGAAAGGAACTCACTTCTGTAACATTAGTAGCAGAGCTTAAATTATGCTCATCCACAGAAGAATGAAGAAATTACTGCAGTGATTCAGTGATGGATTACGGCCATAGAAAAACTGAGGAGAGTCATAAGGCTCCCTAATGCGAGGTCCACAACGTAGCAGGCTTTGGCGAAACACCTACCCACGCGCACCTTCACTTCTGGAGCCACCTCCACGCGTGAGGCCGGCTTGTCTATCCGCATTTCGCAACGATCCTCCCCGTCTCAGCATCATTCGCTAGTATCTCCAGCAGGTCGCCAATGGAAAACCCGGGGAATGCAGGCTTGTGTTGAGCTAAGGGGTCGCGCGGAGCCCACCCAGTGAAGGCGAACCCTAAGGCCTCTGTCTGGGTAAGCACCTTCAGTGGGACAAGCGCATTGCACCGGAGGACAGCACCCCACCTCGTAAGCCCCTGGCTGCCCCTTGCGCAGAGCGAGGTGAATGACACAGCTGCCATCCCGGGATCCATCCCAATTTCCCTCAGCCTAACTTCTCGAATACCTTTTGTCCACAGCAAATGCTTAGAGCATTCTTTTTCTCAGCTGACTCTGGTTGCTTTAAGATTTATGCATTCGTGTGGAACATATCAAGGGGATGTGAAAAGATTTCACCACGTGGGCAAAGCCAATTTGGTTGGAGTCGTCCATGCAAACTCATTTGGCTCCGACTATCATATTGTTTAACAAGATACAAATCTTCCTGGTAATGCAGAGATTCCCTCTAATTTGTATTTGCAGAATTTAATTCAATGCCTCATTCAGCACAAGAAAAATGAGTTTAAGCAGCTGGAACCCAGTGCTTGGTGTGGAGAAGAGAGAGGGAACCAGGCTGCAGACCAGAAGATGTGGGCAGGTCCTAGAGAAAGACTCCTCGGTCCCTTGAGGGGAGATCTCTGTGTTGAACCATCCAGGGTGGCTCTTGGAAGTCAGTGATAAATAAGGAATGCTCTGGCTTTCAAAGCGGGAAAGCATCTTCCAGTGCAAGTACAATATAAAGTCTCTGAGGAATGTGAGTTCATTCAGCCAAACTATTTTGCACTTTTGCACACACCACTATTACATGTTTCAGAGCAGTGTTAGGATTGTTGGGGGGATTCGTTTGGGCTGTTTTACCTCATGAGGGGGGTCTCCCAGCCTGACCCCGAGGTGCAGCCCTCGAGCGCCCACGAGGACCATGGGGCGGGTCCCTGTGCAGGAAGCAGTTGGTCCTCTGGCATCTACTCAGCACTTTTTCTCATCCCAGTGTCCCGCCAGGATGGCCCCTGCCTCCTACTTCCAGGACTACGGAAAGCCCTCCTCAGCTTGCTGTCCCAGGTAAGGCTCTTCCTCTGGGCGGGAAGTCCACTATCACTGTCTGGGTGCAGAGATCTGAGTTCCCCTGGAGTCCCTCAAGCTTGGGGAAGGACAGCGTCTTGGCAGGCTGTTCCCAGTGTCCACAGCATATTCTGCTGTGGTTGCCTCCGCATTCTGCATTTCATCTGCTGGGTGTTCTTTTCCAAGCTCCTTTCTTACAGGAAAAGAGGGGCTAAAACTTGGAGGCAATGGACCAAGAGCTATTGTTTGTTTGTTTGTTTGAGACACAGATTAAAACATAAATAAGGGGGGCCAGCCAGATAGCTCAGTGGACTAAAGTGCCTGCTCAGGCAGAGCGCAGTGGCTGCAGTGCGATCCCCAGCATGCTGTGCCAGCCCCACCCCAGGAGCATGCTGAGACTGCATCTTGGAAGCACTCGCCCAAGGGAGGCTGAAACAGGAGGATCACTAAGAGTCTGAGCTTCATAGCAGGGCCCTGTATCCAATAACTAAATTTAAGGAGAGACAGAGGGAGGGAGAAGGATGGAGAGTGAGAAAGGAATCCAGGTGTGCTACCAAGGATGGCAAACGCTGTGTACTGCAAACAAGGACTGATAAAAGCGATCAAGAATATCCCGGGCATTTGAGCCAATTTTACCTCTTATACAAAATAAAAACAGCAAATTCTGCATTGAGCACAATGGTTTATCTGTCCCCAGACCTCTGGACCAGGAGGTCCAAGCAAAGCTGTCCTCACCAGACTGAGGCAAAGAAATACTTGGGTGGGGTATGGAGTGTTACCTGCACATTGCCACCTCCGAACGTTTCTGAGAATGTCTGAGGGCGAACCCGTTCCCTTAGAGTGTGGGCCTTGTGCCAGCAGCCACAGAAGCCTCAGAATCACAAGGGTGCACGTGAGGTCCAGAATCAGCCCCCCCCCCCTCCTGGACTGGAAGGCCTGGGCGGCCCCTATCCCTGTGCTGGCGTGGGTCCTCTACGTGGTGTTGATGAGTTTGCCGCAGTAGAGACCCCAGGGTCCCTCATAACACAGCCCGTAGGCTCCATCACACAGGTCGCTGTGAAACTGGGTTGCTTTCCTGTGGGAAAGATGTGCAACTTAAGCCAAGGCAGCTGCCACTGCCAGTGAGGTCCGCCCCTGGTGAAGCACGGCCTCCATGCATCCTCCTCCCATGGAGACCAACTTCTTTCTGGCTGCAGTTGGCATGGAAGGCTGCTCACTTCCTGCACCAAGACAGCAAAGTGGCCTAGGGGCCACAGACGCTGACACCAGCCGTTTGCCCCGCATTTGCCCTCTAGAACCCCTGCTTGGGTGCATCCTCTCCTGCTTGCTGTCTCCTCTCCCTCTAGGTTTTTCTTTCTCTTTTAAGCATCTTGCTCCTTTCAGCACTTGTTCAAAGGGACAGAGGGGCATAATTCTCACCTCTTCCTACCTGCATCAGCCAGAGTAGAACTCACCTCCAGATCAGTAGCTATTTGCTGCTTTTCAGAAGCATCTACAGGGCCAGAGAATGTGCAAAGCAGCAAACAACAGCTCTCCCCGGGCCTGTCCCACTCACTTCCTCCGCTTGTGCGATTGTGGTCTCTGATCCTGACTGGTCACGGTCCAGACCGGTCAGCTCGCTGCAGGGACTGTGCCATCCACAGAATCCCTGTGCATAATGGGGATTCTGCTTGACACTCAGGTCCCTCCCCTGGGGCCCAGGGTCAGGGTGCAGGTGAAGGTGTGGGCTCCTCCTTCCTGCCTGGGAAATTCAGGTGGCTCATTTTGCTGGACACACCTGCCTTTCTTTTCCTAAGTGGCTTCCTTCCTAACTCGCTGCCTGATAGCACCCAGGATCCTAGGAAGGGGCAGCTACAAAGACCTCAAGAGCTGTGAGGTACTTGGAGCTTGGGAGAGGCTATCACTGGTCCTCAACAGTCAACAGCAGGAAACCAGTTCAGCCTGAGAGCCAAGATGCATTTGTTTGGGATGATAAATTCACTTCAACTGATCAGGTTTCATAGAGAGGGGACACAGCATAAATGAACTTCACTGTCAGACTAAGCTCAGTCCTATTTGGTGTCCGGGCCTGCAGCTAAGTGAATTTGGGTAAGCCATTTCAATTGTCTGACCTTCTGTTTCCTTCACCAAACCTTGAGGTAATAAGGTCTGCCTGAAGGTTAGTAGCAATCCTAAATTATCGTAGAGCATGTGGCCCATGGTTGACCATCAAAAGCTGACAGCTGCTTCTAAGAAGACCCTGGAATGGAAACAACACACCTTTTTCAGCACAGTAAATCCTTGAATGATGCACAAGTTCCATTCTGGGACAACTTTCTTGTTTTATTTTATTCATTTTTGAAGAGAATAAAAAAGTTTTAAAACTATTGGAAAAAATATAGAATTTCCCTATTTCAAAAACAGTTGTTATATTGCATTTCTTAAGTTGGTTTTGTTCCCAGGTTAGACAAAGTGAATTTTAAACACCTTTGACACAAATTTCCACTGCACCCCAGGCTGCTTTTTCTTGCTTCCGGACATCCAGTTCTCTGCAGATAGCTCCCCTCAGCTCACTGTCGCACTGCAACTGTGCAGGACACCCCAGCAGCATGGCTGTGGCAGTGTGTGGCAGGCTTCTGCACTTTGTTCCCATTTAGAAATGTCCCTAAGGTGTCGACAATTTGTATCTGTCAAAGTTTGCATGGAGAATGTTCTTAAGTTGGGGATTTACTCCGGTTCTAAAGCCATGCACCGCCCACTATGATAAACACATTCCGTACTTCAAGGAAGAAAATGCCTCTAATGTTTTCATCTTCCTTGAGGTCTTAGAGTCCTGCTTATGTCCCCGATGTTCAGAAATGACTGTGCTCTAAAAAGAAGCCCCTAAATCTCTTGCCTGCACCTCTCCATGTTTAGAAGCTGGCTCCTTCCTGAGGGTAAGGAGTAAGGACAGTGACAAGAGGCATGTGAGTACCTGGGCCTGGGTGTAGGGGCAGCGCCACTGGAGCGGGTCAGTAGTAGGAAATCGCTGTGCCCGAGCCCTTGTCTTGGTTGCACTAAGATGCTGTGTGATTGAAGCATCTTACATCCAAGTCTTGAGAGCGACTTTAACTAGGGTACAGAAGAAGCCAAGAGCTGTCGGTGTTACAGAGCCATTCTGGAGTCCACAGCCTGGTGGCGAAATACGATCCCAAATTAAACCAGAACTGTGGAACCTAGCAGGCCTCACCCTAGCCCATGCTACCTGAATTCTAGGAAGGGTAGGTATTGGCAGGCACTGCAGTAACCAAACGTCTCAGTTTTATGAAAAGTTACTGAAAGGAAATTCAGGCATTTCTAAAATGTAGCCTACCAACTACTTCTCTGCAGCCTTGGGACAAAAAGCCATTATTCTATTTTTGTAGAGAAAGGACACAATCTAGAAAATAGAATCCAGTTTCTGTGATGGCAGAGAAGCATCAAAGATCGCGTTATATAATCTCCTTCCTGTAGTCATATGTCATTTTTAACCCACTTTGCCCCAGCTGCTTTCAGAGCAGACCCAAGATACAACTGCTGTTTTCAGGGGACTTGGTAATGTCCAAATAGCCTGGGGACACGTAGGCTGCCCACCCCCTCCAAGTGCTCACTCAACCCTTGATAACCAGCCCATCTACTTTATGTCTGAGTCTTTGGCCAAAGTCAACAAAATGTGAAAAGAGGTGGAGCCGGGAAGCCCGTGCACGAGGGCTGCACTTCTTGGCCTGTAACCTCCAGCTGGCGTGTTTCTGCACACCTGAGTTCTGTGCAACAGGGAGTGGACCAACAAAGGCTCAAGTGATGGCAACCTGGAGGGACTGGCTAGCTGGTGGGGCTCAGGGAGGGTAAGGGAGTGGGCTGAAGGACGCTAGCTGAAGGCGGATGATGAGCACGCTCCCCAGATTTTAAGAGGTGGGAGCCTCCCCTTCCAACAGATCCATCTCCGCCCTTTCTGGGATCTCCGAGACTACAGTCCACACTGCCAATGGGCCCCAGATGGTTTGCTGCTTCTCTTCTCACCCCTGGGCCTGGAATCCTCAGCCCATGAACCCTAGTGCAGTTTTTTATGGTTGCCCACTGAGCAGCTTTATGCCTGCCTAATACCCTCTTTCTCTTTAAATTCTTATTTTTTATTAATTTTATTGAGAAACAAATAGCAATGAGATAGTGTCAAACCAGGTTAGTAGGACAGTTACAATAATTAATACACTGCATATTGTTGTGTTCGTAGTACTTATTCATAGTACAAGATGCAGACATGATATCCTGTCCAAACACTGTTAGCACAACTCTTTCTCCTCGTTGAATTAAGATACTTGGGGAGTGCTGCACTTGGAGCCCTTGTTCAGGGGTGTGGCTGGGAATGGGATGCCTTTATTAGGTTATGTTTTAAGTATCAGATGCCCAAATTCCCAAGACTCTGCTCTGTGTAACTCAATTATTCACATTTTTTGCAATATATAATAAGAAGAAGACTCATATGACTAGGAAGACACCCCTGCCTGGCGTGCAGGCCACCGGGTCACCTGCTCCACAAAACCATTGTCCTGGGCACTAACAGCCTCCACTGAAAGCATTTGATCCACAATTGTCCTCTATGTCTAGAGCTGACACACCAAAATAGCAAAAGAAAGAAGGCTTCAATCCTTAATGTGCGAGTAAACAGAGTCTTTATCTCCCTGTGCTCATGAAACCACCAGTGGTGTAGCCTGGAATTCCAGCAGAGGGCAAACTTATTCCTTCAGTTTTCTGGGCATTTCTGCTACAGGCAGATGCTTTCACGCTTACTTCCACTGCTCTTCACACTTGAAAACCACATCAGCATTAATCACACCCATTACTAAATTACTAGCCAGGAATTTTGTAAAACCTTATGTCACAAAGGAAAGAGACTGACACGCAACAATAGAAAAAGTTGAATTTCTTTCTAACTGCTCACCTCTGTATACATCAACACCACACCTGTTTGCAATCTGCCTCCTGCTACTGCCCAAGAATTATAACACTGCTTCAGAACCCAAGAGTGAATCCTTGTCTTGTCAGCTGGGCTTGCTTTTGATTTTTTTGGCTGTGCTAAGGATTAAATCCAAAGTCTTTTACGATTATATCTGAAGTCTTTGTACTGCGCTACACCCCTAGTCCTTTGATTATTTTTGTTTGTTTGTTTTTGAGTCAGGGTCTAACTAAATTTCTAGGCTGTCTAGGCTGGGCTGGAGCTTATGAACCTCTTGCCTCAGCCTCCTAGAGTTCTGGGACCAAGGCCATCCCCCACTGCGCTGTACTGGCTTGTCGGGATGTCGCGTAGAACACTTGTTGATGGTTATTACAGAATGGCAGTATAACTGTTTCACTTTTACCTACCGAGCATTCAAACCTGAAATTCAAAGTTAACATGTTCTTACTTAGTGTAACTGAATTTCCACTTTGTTCACCATGTTATCATGCTATTCAGAGAGACACACTCTTTCAAGCTGATCGCCATCTAGGAGGTAACCACCACCACCTGCTCTGGGACACACTGAGGAGCTGCCTTTGCAAGAGCGGCACACTGTTATGGAGGTTCCTGAAAACACTTGCTCATCTCACAGGGGCTCACTGGGCAGAGCTACCAAGCTCTGGTGAAAACACCCTACAGTCATTTGAAACAGTTCTTATTTTGTTAAATTTTAGTTTACTCAACTGGAGGTAAAAAGATATGTTCTGGCCATCTCATCATTCCTGGCAGTGGATGAGATAATATTTGTGAAGTTGTACGTAAACCAGAATGTGACCCTCAGCCACTGAGCAACGTACTGCTGGCTTGTCAGTTGGATGTCCAATTTAATCTTTAGAAGAATCACGTCTGGGGCCATAGAGATGGCTCAGTGGAATAAGTGCTTCCCTGGCAAGCAGAAGGGCCTGAGTTCAAGCCTCAGTTCCTCAAAAAAACAAAAAAAGAAGAAGAATCATGTAAAGTAGGTCTTCTGATCCTCATTTTATACATAAACAAACTGTGACTCAGAAAATTCTGGATCAGGAAATGGAACTTCAAAGGGCTGAAAATATTTCTAGAAATCTGTGTACAGCATTGTTGACATTATCACTGCAGAAAGAAATTAATTCACTTTCCTCAGTATCCTTTTAGTCTGCACAAGAACACAAGATAGTCACATGACCAAGCAATAAGTCGGGAGTATGAAGTGCAAGGCAAAAGTACAGCAGAAGTTTTAGGACAACATACAGCTTAGAACTCACTGGGATGACAAAGGTCAGTGCCCTGTTAAAAGACAGAGAGAGGAGACTGAGTAGCCCAGCTGGTAGATCAACAAGCCAAGTTGGCAGTGGGAAATCCTGCAGATTTTGGTCTTATAGAAGTGTTTTTAGGAACACAAGTGTCACACCACAAGTAGGACCCATGTGTGCAGCGAACCAGATAATATTTGTAAAGCATCTACAAATTGCA
This sequence comes from Ctenomys sociabilis, assembly GCA_004027165.1. NCBI lineage: Eukaryota > Metazoa > Chordata > Mammalia > Rodentia > Ctenomyidae > Ctenomys > Ctenomys sociabilis. Next base: position 41,266 of record PVKA01008930.1, read on the forward strand.
CTCACGACTGTACTGTGTTGAGACAGCTCAGCAGGGGTGGAGGTGAGTGGTAGAAGGCAGGAGACAGAGACCAATTGCAAGATTATCACCACCAGCATCTCTAGGCAACTCTGGGGGTCTCTTTTGCAAGAGTGGTACAACTTTACTGAAGCGCCTGCAAGGAAACCTAAGTGAGCATTACATCAACCTTTTGTACGTCAAGAGAGGTGTCTTGCCTGACCTGCAAAACCATGAGGTCCAGATTTCTAGCCAAGTGTTTAAGATGCGTTCTATGCTTCCCAGACAATGCTAAGGAAAACAATGCCTTTAGGTGTGTCACACTGATAAATAAATTAATCCATCTTTCAGCATCACCCTGCATCTGTCCTACGATAGTATCAGGGGAGAAGCCACCAAATGTAACAGTTCTATGCTGGACCATCTCACAAGGTAATTTGAAAAATGAAAATTATCAAAAAATACTGAAGACTGAAATAAAACTTGATTATAAGTGCATGTTATCTCTGGCATAACAGTCATAAACTTACAGAAAAAAAAACAATCACTGATGGATATAGAACATCACAACATCTAACCACCATAGGCCCAAAATTTCTGTCACATAACATTGGCCAAAATTAAACTCTAGCAGTGGTTGTGCCTTATGTGCCCGTGGTTGCTGCTTAAATTTCCACTAACAAATTGTACCTTGGGTACTTAGGATCATGCAGACATGGTGATGAGGAGTATCAGTTAGCGTTAACTAGAGAAACAGCAGCAACACACGATACACAAATGCACCTGAGATTACAAGATCGGCTTGTGATGGTCAGCAGCATTGGATGAGGATTGCAGAGGGCGTCAGCACATTGGGCACTGAAGGATTCAGACCAGAGTCTGGAGCTCCCTGCTGTGTCCCGTGGGAATCTGTACAGGAGGCCGATGGGCCTGCGGTGAAAGGCTAGAGACTCTATGCCAGATGCCAGAAGACCTGTGGCAGAAGCCAGGAGATGATGTCCAAGGTGCATGTGAAGACTGCAGCTCCTCTGAGGAACAAACCAGATCCGTCCTTCCTCGTTTCCCCTTTATACATGCAGGTAATAAACGCTCCTAGGTTGGATCTTCTACACTGCAGGGTATGCACTCGCTGAGCCAATGTAGTTAAGTTTCAAAGCTACTCAAGTTGACACAATGAACCATTACACGAGGAAAAAACCCTCTCTCTGAAGACTGGCTGGTAGTTATACTCTATTGATAGCTGGCTTTCTCCAAACTCAAACATCTTCAGCCCCAGGCTCTGTGTGAAAGCCAAGGAGAATTCTCTGGGTGCATCTATGGGACATCAGTACAGACTGACATACCTTGAGGTAGGCATAGCTGCTCGTGCTCACTGGAGGTAACATGGTAGGCAGCACTGTCGTGTGCAGTCTTCAGAACATCCCTGTATCAGGAGAAGGGAGGGCAGGGTGTGGATTCACTTCTTCAGTGAAGAGCAATGGTGTAAACATCTGTGTGGGAGGGCGGGGCCGGAGCCAACAGAGTTGGCTGTTCCTGAGAGTCCCTCTGTAACTTGGGCTGTTTGCAGAGCCAGGTTGGAGGCTGTGGGCCAAAGCCAAAATCAGCCACTCTCTGCACATCCACAAACTGCGCGAAAGTCAGCCTGGCTGCCTTGCCATCCTCTCTCTGCCTCTGCTTTTTCATCAGACAAGGTCTAAAGGTCTCGGTGTGGTGTCGCTTCTTCTGAGGGACTTTGCTGGGCATACTTCTCACCAGCACATCTCCTTTAGGGACCACGTGGAGGGGCAGGGCGGCTGCCTCTGAAATGTCCTTTCTCCCCTCTGCTGGAATTCAGCTCCACAGCTGTAAGGATCTTGTTGCCCACTGGAGTTGCTGTTTGGCTCTTTCTTAGTGCTGAACCCACAGTTGGTCCGTGTCTACGTGCTGAATCGTAGAAGGCATGCAGTGAGTCAAATATTACCGAAATTAGTCAAATAGATGTTGAGGCTGGTGAAATTAAACACAGACCCGTGAACACTGACTCCGTTGATGTTTCTGTGCCCAGATCATTTGTAGGCTAATTCATTCCTTTAAATTTTTCCTTTTCTCCAAAGAATGTTAAGTTTAAACAAAACCATGTATGGGTACTCAGTGAATCGAATAACCACAGAACAGCTTGTTTAGAAAATGCTAATCAACCTTTTATTTCCTGAAAGTCAAACAGCCAATATTTAATAAAATGGCTTACACTCTCTCTCTGGCTTAATGAAGCTCTTGGGTAAAAACGTGCAGAATGCATCGTAGGCTGTTATGCTGTCAGGGAGTAACAATGTTTAAGTATAAAAGATGCTGGGTTCCAAGCCCAAAAGCCTGAGTTCAATCCCTAGTTTTGCTAAAAAAAAAAAAAAAAAAAAAAAAAGATGGTGGATTCAAAGTGAGATACAATGCTAGCCACGATGGGCAAAGGCCAAACGCCTGAGCCATCACTCCCTAGCAAGGGCAGCAGCAGGACTATGGGGCCAAATGCAGAGAGCACAGAGAGGCTCCCACCTGCACTCAGCCTGGCCCTCCCCCCAGGCCTTGCTCCTGGTTGTTGCAATGGTTGCTAAGGAGAATAGTCTGCTAAACTCTGACTCACACAAACTAAAGTGCTCCTAGGAATTCAGGAAGAATTAGCAAGATTCTCAAGGACATTAATCAGAGGCCAGCTCAGGCCGCAGATTGATTGCACAACAGAGGATAAGTGGGCAGGAGAAGTTTCACCAGCCAGCTAGCTCTGGAGAAGCAGAAGGTCCAAGGCCTGAGGATGCTTCAGACTCTTTCTGGGCTCACCGAGTGGAGAGCGAGGCACTTCCTCCTAAGCTGTTTGTCTCATGGAGGGCTCTTGGTAGACAGCTGAAATTGGAAAGTTCCTGACATCCACCCACTGCAGCTGATGGTAGGTAGAATTAATATAATTGAAAGGGCTCATACAATTTAATACCTGATTAAAGCTGCACTCAGGAGACAAGGGTATTAGTGCTGAGCCCAAGCCTATTCTGCCGTGGTCTAGTTCCATTTCCTCTAAGTTCATAATGAAATGGAACCCAGATTGCACAGCACAATCTTGGGGCCCCTTTTGCCATCTTCCATTAAATAGCTGCTTCTCTTCTGGAGAAGCCTGATGGCCATAGGCAGCACTGCTCATTCACCTGGAGGACAGTGGATGGGCGCACCTGCCCCTTGCAGCTGGAGGAAGCCCCTGGGCTGTCTCTATGGAAGGCTGCATGGAAAAAACGCCCTAAGTAAACCAGCTATGCTTGATTTTCTAGGTTCATGTTCCATCCAGCAGCAATGCTGGTTTGGTCAGAGCCATATTTGCAACATCCAAAACGCTGCCTGTCATGGAGTAGATGCCCAGAAAGGTCTTGTGGAAGAAAAGTGGAGCAGGACAAATGTGGACAGAAGGCTGGAGACACCAGAGGGAGGGAGAGCAGAAGCAGAAAGGAACATGGCCTCAGGAAAAGTGGAGGGCTTTTGAAATAATGCTTTCCTTTGGGGGATCTCCCACAACACAAATTGCAAAATATCATAGCTCCTGCTCCTATACTTTTGCTTAACCAACCACATGGTCATAGAGATAGCACAGACATGAGGTAAATGCATGACCATAATACATATATGCAGCTACCACACACCAGGGATACGTAAAAGAAACCGTAAATTCTAGAATAGATATAGCCAAGCGGACCTAGTGCAGGAATTACCCCCAATCCAGACTTCTATGGTTTGAATTCAATTTCATTTTAATATTATTTCCAACCAGGGCTTTTAAATATATTTTCAAGATCATTTCTTCCTTTATAGCCTTAAGGTGGAGCGTTTCAATTAGGAGAGCGATAAATTCTCCTGGCAAAATTTGCAAATAATACAACAGGCTGAAGTGAAAAGCAAATTCCCAGATTTCTCTCCATCGTCAATCTCTTCATGCTTTCCATGCAACCTTCTGAGAACTCCCGTGCTTAGGCAAGGGTGCCCGCTTGCGTGTCCCTCTGTTCTTGGGGTATAAACACACTCCCAAATCGCATCTAACTCCTCTTCTGATTGAAAGTTTTACCTTAATCACATTAATTGTTATTACATAATGTGGCATATCTGCTTTTGTTATTTATTTATTTATTTATTTATTTATTCGTGGCACGTGCTTTGCAAGAACTTGTTACTGTGAATCTATAGCTATTTCGAAAGTGATAATATTAAAATGAAATTGAATTCAAACCATAGAAGTCTGGATTAGGGGGTAATTCTGTCAGTACTTTGAGGTCATTGCAAGGAATTTCTGCTGTGAAACGGCAGCCGCGTGCAGCCATGGTGTAGCAGTCAAAATTCTATTTTTAATATTGTGTCGCAGTTATGTAAGATGGGGCCATGAAAAGAAAGTGGGAGTATTGATTAGGGGTCTCCAGAAGAACAGAATCAATAAACAATAAATGCATAATTATGCAAGAGGCTGACGGGATCGGAGGTAAGGAAGCCACAGTGGCCGCCTGCACCCTGGAGAGCTGGAGGACCCTGTACCTGTGTGGTCCAGCAAAACAGAAGCCATAGGTCAAGAAGGTTCGAGGCACCCTAACGCGCACGCGACAATCTGATTAAGAGACGCCTGTCAATTGGTGTGCCTGGATGATTGATACATAGGCCAGCAAATCGAGGCAGGAGATTCCCCTGCTGTGGGTGGCACCAAGCGTTGGGCTGAATGGGATAAAGAAGCAAAAGGAGGAGGAAGCCTGCCTGCGCTGAAGAGCCCTGGCCTTCTCGCGAGGCGTGGCTTTGTGTCTTTTGCTGCCGTTGCTTTGGATGTCAGTCTGAGTGTCCTCAGCCTCCAACACGGACGTGCACGGGCAGCTCTCCGGGGAGGCTCCAAGACTTCAGCCTTGGAACCGTGCTGCATCTCAGTCTTTGCAACAAGCACCCAGTGCCGAGGCAGGTCCACTCCTGCCAGCCAGGCACTGGAGCCTGCCCTTGGCAGGCGTGCTTCGTTCCCGCACCACGGAGGAGGTAGAATGCCTCAATTCTCCTCCAAGGCTTGCTGGGCCCTGGCGGGTACAAGGCCGGATCCGGCTGCTGCAGGACCAAACAGGCCGCCTACCTCACCCATGCTGCAGTCCCAAATGTGTATCGCAGAGGGGTCACCGCTCCCTGTGTCAGCACCCGCGACACCCGGGGGAGCTTATTATTACTGATCAGAGCTGAGCCCTGGCCGGCTCTTCACCCAGTGCAAGTGAAAGCCCCAGCTCGCTCCGTAGCCCCCGGGCAGGGGAGGTTCAGGCAGAGATAGACAAGTCCTAACTCCTCCCTGCCCCCTGGTGTCACCCTAGTGGAAGTGGGGTATCTCAAGGAGCCACAAAGAGCTGTCCTCCCAGGACTGGACTGGGTGGCCCTGAGCAGGAGGAAGGTGGAGAAGTGTGTCTGCTCTCTCTCTCCCCAAGTTCAAGGATACAATTGTGCGTGCGTGCGTGCGTGCGTGTGTGTGTGTGTGTGTGTGTGTGTGTGTCTGTGATTTCAGGCATTCTCACAGAGTGTTTTTGTGTTTTGAAAATTCTTAAAATTTCAACTTGACAAAATTTAAACCTCAGCACTGTTACTTCTAAAAGATGACAAAGTTGTCCTACTGGTGTGTATCACCAGTAGGTGACAGAGTCTTGGTAATATTTTAGCACTTGATCTAAGATTTTCATCCATACCTCTTCATTCTTTTTTTTTCTTTTCAAAGTTGGTCTTCAACACTGATGGTCAGAAGTTTCCTAGCACACATCATAGGAAACGTTAATTTCACCTTTTCTGTAGAACTTTATTATTTTCAATACCCATAATTTCTGCATTTGAAAAAAGGAAGGTACATTTTATTTTCACATATTCCTGTCAATAGTTGTGCATTGTGTTAGCGTACGTGTGCACATTTTTATGGCTGTGCTTCCACACACCGAAAATGATTTTTTAAGTAGAATTCAACAGAGATCGCCAACCACATGACTAACTACCAGGCTTCTAAATCTATTTGTGGCATGTGGAAGCCAAAGTGATGTTTTATCTGCAGAGCAAAGACCCTGGAGCCTTGAGGTCAATTTAATAATGAATAATTAATAAAGGCACTGGTTCTCAGACACTTTCTTCCATACAAATAAGGGAAGCACTTGAGGTTTATTAGCAGGCATAACCTGTGTCTAATCACCAACAGGAGCCCAGTTATTCAGGGTGCATCCACCAGCAGTAGGAAACTGGAAGCCTTTAAATAATGTGTGCGGTTGAGCTGCACAAGAGCGGGAGGCCCAAGGACACAGGGGTCATGCTTCCCCGGGTGCAGCTCCGGCTGGGACAGGAGCTTAGGTGGATCACTGAATAGGCAGCCTCAGTTTCCACCTCCAGAACAATCCATAGCGGTGCCAGCGACCTCTGTCCTTCCTGAACTGACATTCCCGTGGTGGGGCCTGTGGCACTGCCATGTCCCAACCGGCGGGCCTCCTTCTCAATGCTTACTGTTCTGTCCGCCTTTTAGCCTGGCCTTTCTGATCGCCAACTTCCTATCTATTCAAATCCCATATGCTTCCCGTTCTTCAGTGAAGATGGCCCCATGACTCAGTTTCCCCATAATGTTACCTCTTGGCGTGGGCAGCCCCGCACCTGTCTGGATGTGTGCCCTGTCTTCTCCTTGCTGTCTTTCTGGGCCTCCACTGTCATAAGCAGGCTGGACACAACTGCTGTGCATGTTTCCACAGCACCTATGGAGGCTAAACCATTTGCCATACTGGCGAAAGTGAAGCTTTCTCATGTTTTAAAAGTGTAAACAGCGTCATTTGGCAAACAAGGGCCAGGGTGCATTACTGGCCCCATAGCAAACAGGGTGCACAGGGTGGAAAAATGAAGACTCAGTGCATAGATTCCCAAGGGGCTATTTGCGTGGCACCGTGAAGGGCCACCTCTTCTGGGCACAGCGCCCCTCGGGTACAGATTCCCTCATTCCATCAGCTGCTGCCTGACATCCCAGAGACAACAGCGGAGCAAGGATGAGGTGGAGGCCTGAGGGGTGCTCGTGCCCAGCCCCCAGCTCCGCTCTTCCAAGTCGCCCCCCACTGTGAGGAAGCAGGACCATTTCTCCATCCCCACAGTGTGGAGGAACACAAGACAGAGAGAGTTCAGGGCAGGGCAGGCAAAATGAAAGGAAGCAAAGGATATTGGGGAATTGGGACCTTAGGTGTTGGGAAAGCTGCTGCCACTTCAACCCAAAAAGAAAGAAATTGGGCTCAAAAGGCTTCACCCAACAAGAGTGCAGTAAAGCCACTAGCTGGCCAAAGTGACACACCCAAGGGAAGGTGTGGCCCCTCACTTCCTGCTTTCTGTTCTTTCAGAGCAGGGGCTGCAGAAAGCAAGCAAGCAAGGGAAAGGCCACAGTACAATGCCATGAGTCTTTGTGAGAAGTCTCTTGGCAAAGACACTTCGACCCTTTCCTTGCACCTCATGACCAAAGCTTTGTGACAGGGGCCTTCTAGCATGCAGGACAAGGAGAAGCAGCCCAGAGAATGGCCGCTGGAAAGGGAGCAAACGGGCTGGTTCATCATCTTGCATGATCAAACTAAGGAGTGGAGCAATTAACGATAGACTAAAAGTGTTAATGCCCGCGGTGGAAAGGCACAGCACACCAAAGGGCTCTGGGGTTCCGGGGTACTCCACAAGCCCCATGGTCATAGGGTGCTGAATGCGGCGACAGCAGACGTGGTTCTCACGTATTTCTCATTTTAGGTTGGCTCATTTCACGTGTAATTTACATGCAGCAACATTTACTCTTTCCAGCCTGCAATTCGAGGAGGCTCAGCCAGTAGTCCAAGGCACCCGGCAGCTACTGCAAGAGAGATGTCAGATGCTGCCAGCAGGGTCCCGGGTGCCTTTGCAGGGTCCTATCCCCAGTACCAATAGAATTAGGAGAATATGCTCTCTGGGGTCTGGGTGGGCAGGGCAGGGTCAGCACAGCTGTGCCCAGGCCTTGCATCACCCACCCCCCGGATGTGACACCCACAGCTAGGTGTGGGCATAACAGTCCCTGTAGAGGGTTCAAGAGCATGCTGGGAAGAAAGCAAGCAAGCTGGCCTTTGTACAGGAACTAGGGCTGCCAGCCCGGCATTCTACCTTCACCAGGAATTACGCAGACCAGAGCAAGATGCCTTTGGGGAAGAGAGAGGGAATTAGGGAAGCTGCCTGACTGAGAGGGTGCCAGCTGGTGGCTCCAAGGTATTAAATTTGGCAGTGATGCTCAAGGCCCTTTCAGAGTACTTCACGTTCACAAACCTTTGAAAGATCATTTGAATGGGGCTTCCCTGGAGATAAGAAAACTGTTATCCTGGTGATAGATTTTAACTCAGGGCTGCTAAGGTTGTGTTGAGCTCTCCAGAAAGCCTGACACTGGGTCAGCCAGCTAGCTCAGCAGTCTAAGCACCTGCCTGGCAAGTGCAAGGACCTGGGTATGATTCCCAGTACCACATGCTGTGCCAGCCTGCACTCCAAGGACCTCATACAGGCCACCCAAATCAGGTATGGTGGTGCACACCTGTAATCCCAGCACTGGGGAGGCTGAGACAGGAGGATCACTACGAGTCCAAGCCACATAGCAAGACCCTGTATGAAATAAATGGATTTTCAAAAATTATAAAGCCTCATATTATTTAAATGCTACATAAAGATAATTTTTTTAAATGTTGAGAGAAAAAACGTAATCCACAAAAGAAAATTATAATTTACAATTCGCTGCCCAGAAATAGTTCTGGCTGGGCTCTTACAAACACATTTTTGGTAGATCTGCTAAATGCACCCACATAGGCAAATAGTGGAGTTTTCTGTCTACGACAGTGGCTCAGGGAACCATTTTCATCCTAGAGAGTAGTATTCTTCTTTTCTTTTTCTTTTCTTTCTTTCTTTTTTTGTTTAGTACCAGGAATCAAATTCAGGACTTCGAGCTTTCCAAGCAGGCAGAGCTACATCCTGACTCCACAGTGGGTGTCTAGTATGGCTTTATATCTGCAGGGCTTTTGAATCATTAAGTGCTTGATGAGCATGGTGGCACCATCTCTACGGTATGCAGATGTCACCACTTGGATGTGACAGTGGGAGTCTCTATTTGGAAGACTGGCCTGCTGGAAGGAGTAAAGTTCTCCATCCAAAGATTCTTTCCAACAGAATCTGTTGAATCTTTTTCAACAGATTAATGATCACCTCTAATTTCCTCGGTGAACCACTTTCCGGGGTGAATAACTGAGGGAGACCCAGCGTTCCGATGATACATGTATTCTCCAGAAACACCTGGGCCTGACCGACCCAGAGAGGGACGAGTAGGGGCAGGTCCCATGGGAAAAGGCCCTATGCCACCCAGCTGGAGGACAGAAGAGCCACAGGGCTCCAGGAGGCCAGCCGCAGGAAGCAGAGTTCACTGAAGGCCCGTGCAGCACTGTCCTGGCAGTGGGATGGAAGGCTTTCTATCCACCAAGGCTTGGGGCTTTCTCCTCCTGTATGTCAAGGGACAGCACAGGCCATGGTGCCGTTAACATGCCCACGTCAGGAAGGTGCAAAGACAAGGATCATTTCATTGACAAATAAGTCACAGAAGTACAGATACTGACTGGCCTTGTACAGGTGATGTGTTCCATTAGCTGTCCACCCTCAGGCTCTGTGGTCAGCTCTAACCTCCATCCTGTCCTTCCCCAAAGCTGGTGACATCTGACACCCCAACATGATGCCCCCCTTGCAAGGGCTATGGGTTCTTTCCTCACTCATCTTTTGACAATCAAATATATTTAATTTCAATTCTTAGATATAAAAACATAGACACTTATGTAATTTATCACAAGCATAGATGGCAATAAAGACAAAATAAAAGAAAAAAAAAGTAGAGGTGATGTAACCCATCATAAATAAACATTCCAAAGCCAGTGACTCCCTCCTCATCATTTCTGTGCACATTCGTTACATTTATCTGCAATTTTCTATCACACATTTTCCCCGTAATACTATGATTTGTTAATGTAATAACAAGAGTTATAAAAATATCCCTAATATATAGAGGCTCATTATTTAAGTGGATCTTCTCATGGATTTAATTTTATAGCTCGTATTTTATTATTATAGCTACAATTAATTGCACAATTATAAAAGTTATCCATCCATATGAAAATGAAAGCTAAAAATAGCATTCAAAAGTAATACTAATTCATCTCTCATCACCACCAAAACCAGCATAGCCACTCTTCCCAGCACAAAATCTCAACGAAACCCACATTTTTATTGATGTTCACTGGAGTTGTTCTGATGGGTTTCACCATTTACCTGGGGATATATCGGTTTCTTAGCTCCAAACAGTCTATTAACTACAGCTATTAGCCACCAGGTGTAGAAATGAAGAGTTCAATCTATTGCCACTATTAAATTATTTTTGTCTATTTATTACCACTTTTCTTGCACTTCCTTCTTAGATTTATTTCTCCTTGCCATTATTTTAATAATAAATTGTACATGTTAATGAGGTAATGTGATGTTTTAATGTAAGTATACATTGTAAAATATTTAAATCAAGTGAAGGGAGCTAGCACCTCAAACATTCATCATTTTTTAGTGGTAAAAACTTCCGAAACACTTTCTCCTAGTGCTGTGGGATGCACAGCTCATCCCTGCTAGCCATTGTCACCTACGAGACCCCCAGGACCTCTTGTACCTAGTGGCAGCACCCATGGCTAGCCACTCCCATCCTGCTGGAATGGGAGTCCCAGGAGGCATTCTTTATCCCGTGTATCTCTGACTTAACACGGAAGTTACTTTTCTCCTTTCTCTCATCCAGTTGTTCCTTCCTGTTGAGCAGTGTCTTTCCCTTTTACAGTAACTACTATACCTGTCAGATTTTATTTACTCTTTCAGGTTCTTACACTAGGGAGACAATAGGATATTTACACATGGGGGTCTGATTGATTTCACTTGTGAGTATGGTCTCTAGTTGCAAACATTTACCTATGAAAAAAATATATGTATATACACAGGATAGCTTATGTAATTGTATTGCTGATTCTACTGGTCTATTGAAAGGAATGTTTAGGGCTTAATTTTTTTCTTCTTTTAAATTTTGGACCAATTTTGCATGCTTATATGTAATGATCTGAACAATTACTTTGAAGACAATAGTATGCAATATAACAATCAATGTTGAATTCTTACTGAATTTACAGAAATTCTTTTCTAATGTTTTTATAATGATTTTTTTAATTCTTTTTAAAGATGTTATTTAAATGTCAAAAGAAATTATTTGTCCCAGAGTTGACGCTCAGGCTGGGATGACACCTAGCCCAGCTTGTCAGTGACCAATCCATCCTCTAGGGACATGTGTAGAATTCTACGTGTAGAATTACTAGGTAACTTGTGTTATCCACTGTTTTCTCCAACATTCTTGACATCAAAAGCCAGCATTGGTCTCTATGTCGGGTATGAGGCGATACCAGCTTGAACTTTAGTTGCATTCTATTGATTTGGAAGAAAGTCTGAGGCCATGAGTATGTAAGAAACTTGAATAAGAAAATCTAGCAGAAAGTAGTCATTAATAGGCACTGAAGAGTGCTGGGGCGGAACGGACGATGATGCCGAGTTATGTCCACCTACATGGCGTACATGTATGGAAATACTGCAGAGACTGTCGCTCACCTGTATGACTAGCACATGCTGATAAAAATATCTGTGTGCTACCAAAAGCATCATTCTTTCTCTACGTCCAGTGTGTGTCCTTCCCCTGCCACAGCGAAGGCTTCTCTTCCTGAGGCTTCCTGGGCTCCAGGTTCCTGACAGGCAGCCCAGAAGAACATGAACTCTACTTCTGATCAAGTCTAAAATGACACCAACTGTCACAAAGATCACTCTTTCAAATGATAGTGGGGGTAAAAACACTGCTGTGATGTTTAAAGTTGGAAACACTGTTGTCAATAGTAGGAGATGCACATGAAAGAGATTTCCTGCCACACTGCTCAGACATTTTCTTCCCCCCGTAAGATGGGGTCTTCCAGTCCTTTTCCAATGCACGTCAGGTCAGTAGCATTTTTTTCCTGCAGTGCATTCCTCAATGTCCCCTTTGTCTGTAGCTTTTTCCTTAAGCCTGTGAATCCTACACCGTGTGATTTTATACAAATCTATAAGCCACTGCAATAATATCACCACCTCCCCCAGCAGCAGACACTGTGGAGATGCAGCCCAATTTTTAGGGACATTACAGTGCTGAAAACTGCCACTGCGCTGCAACTGGTGAGCTGTGCTATCAGGAGGCAGACACACGCAGAGCAGCGTAAGAGGTCTCAGAAACGCCTAGAGCCAAGCGCAGAGGGAGCCAGGCAGAAGGGAGGGAGACCTCCCGCAGCGCGCACCGGCCTCTGGGAAGAGGAGGCGCAGGGACTGCGGTGCGCAGACAGACGCACGCGCAGGAGGCTACGGCCAGGGAAGAAAGGGCGGTGAGAGGAGACACAGGCACAGCAGCCTGCTTACTTTATATCATTATATATGTGCATGTACATAATTTACACGTATCTATGTCCTTGCACATTTTACATATATATCCATCGTTCACATATTTACAGTTTATGCATATATGTATCATATATATTTACACATACATATATCCATATATGTGTACTCTAGTATATACACACATATGTGCTGTCATATACATGTATCTTTTTGTATAGACAAAAATTCTTTTATTATATATAGCAACATAGGCTTTTGCATACAAATATATGAAGTAGTGCACTAATATTAATAATTCTATGTGTAAAATACATTATTTAGCAAACTCTACTTATGTATAAGTTACACATTTAATTTACATAAGAACTGTTTATGTCTAATACCACTGACATTCAAAGGATATGTACAATACCGAGGTGGGCTCATGAGATGACAGAGCCAGAAAAGTCCTTCCAGTGGCCGGAGGATGGCTCAGTAGAATAAGTGCTTCCCCGGCAAGCTCAAGGGCATGAGTTCAATCCCCAGTTCTACCAAAAAAAAAAAGTTCTCCTTTGGTCACCATAGGAGCAGAGGTCAATCGAGGTCAGTCTCAAGGGCCCAGAAGCAAGGAGACCCACATGGGAACTCCAGCCTTAGGTCCAGAGGAGAGCGCAAACACCACAGCAGAGCAGGCGAGTGGCTGCTCCCACCTCAGCCTCGCCTGGACTGGGGGAGGTGCCCACCCACCAGGAAGGCCTTCTGCTCTTCCCAGTCCTGGGTTCAGACGCTACTCCTATCCAAAACAACCTCATGGATGAGGGGTCTGCACTCCCATGGTCTGGCTGAGAAGCTAAGTTGCCTGTCACTGTTTGCAGGACCTGGAAACCACAGACTGGTGCCAGCTGGGGCAGGGGGACCTCAGAAGGGCTAGACCTGGTCGTGCAGGGGCTGCGGAACGCAAGAGATGCAGAGAGGGGTTTGGACAGGGGGTGTGGGGGCGGCGAGGTCTCCGCTCACGGGTCCCACTGGATTCCCTGAGCATCGCGCGGAGCAGGAGGCGCCACCAGTGCGTGTGAAGCAACACGGGAGCTTTTCCAGAGCCTGAGCACGCCCAGTCACCGTTGTGGGTGGGAATGGCCTGCGCAAGAGCGACTGTAGCTGCCTTTGCAAGGGACACCATGACTGGGCTCCAGACAATGGCAGCAGAAGAGATCAGACCTAGTCAGGCTCGGAGGGCCCCGGAGACCACGCCCCTAGGATGTCCCAAACCCTTCTGCCCAGGCTATGCGGGCTAAGAGGGCGTGATTCTCATTTTACAACTAACACGACTTCCCAACCTCAGGCAGAGGCTCTCCTCCAGCTAAGGCTTTCACCCTCCTTTCCCTTCGTGTTTCTGAACAGGTGTGGGAACTGGCGGCAGCGCCATCGGAGAGAGAAAAACGGAGTGCTTTTGAAAGCATCAATAACTGAGTAAAGGCGCACAGCACTTGTGCTGAGAGGGGCAATCAGATACCGCGCTCCGGCCCCATGTGAGCCAATTTCAGAGAGCAGCAGAAAAGCCAACATTTGTGTTTGTCTTCTCTCGCTTATCTTCTCGCATTTCTGGACAGCAGATAGGACTCGGCTTGCAAATATGAACTACATCGGAAGTACAGGGCAGTTTTGGTTGGTCAACAACGATCCCCTTTCAGTACAGCCAGGACTGCGTGGTACAGGAAGAATCACCACCAGCTGGGTGAATAGGCACTGGCCTTGCGAGGAGGCACCGGTGTGGATCCCATACCTGCTAGTGGCTCCTGTTCAGAGTGTGGCTTAGGGAATCCAGCAGGACCCCTGAGCCGTGAACTCACCGCCCCCATGCACCCTGTCCAGGCCCTGCTCTGCATCTCTTGCCTTCCGACCCCCCCCCACCCAGGCTCACAGCGATCTGACCTCTGTGCTAGGGCAGTTATCTGCACACCTCTGCAAGGACAGAGTTGCTGGAGGTTGGCTCTGGTGGATTCCTCTGTGCCCTCTCCAGCACGGGGCCAAGCGTGCTTCTTGGTATGCCCACAACAGGCGACAGCTGTCTGAACTCTGGCTCAGTGTCTCAGTATTGCCACCACGTGCCTCTGTGATCTTAGGCATCGCTTAAACTTCCTGTGCACTGTCACTTCTGTTTTAGAGATAAGATCAATAGCCCCCCTTCCTCCCTGACAGAACTTGATTGAAAACAGAGTGACATGCTAGATGCATGGGGACTTTAGAAAAAGAGAAAAAAGACTTGCGGAAGAGGAGTCAGGCTAAATTTCAATGAGCCATGAGGTGCCCAGGGACAGAAGCTGGCCAGAGGGCTTTCTGAATTTTAGTGCGCGAGTTCTTACCTGTGTACTTTCTGGGGAAAGTTTTCCACAGTTTTGTGCGGCCTTCAAAAACCTTTAAAAATCTCTGCCTTTCACCATCTTGCCTTTTCTTCTTCCTGTCTGACTGCTGTGGGCTAAGGGCCTGTGTGGGCTCCGCAGGCAAGGCTGCCTGTCCTGCAACCCCAAGCCTCACCTCCTATCAGGCACAGCGGACGCAGGGTCCCGGACCTGGGGTCTTCACGCTCTTCCCCTGTGCTGTACCTGCTGCCTGTGGTGCATGGTTTGGGGAAAAAGAGCTGAAGCGGGGAGCACCCTGCCAGGGAAATGGGGGCACAGAGACTGCTGAGCTCTTCTCGCCCAGTGTCGTTGTGAAGGTCTTTCTGGTGTCGGTTCCTCCTCATGAGTGAATGCTACATGTATTTCTTAGTGTGATTAGAACATACAGTGTTGCTTAAAAAGAAGAGTGCTGTGCCCAGGTAGGAGGGTCATTAGACCCTCTGTTAATGTCCACAGGACACAATCTGGGGCTTCCACCACCTGTGGCACCCGCCTCACAGGCTGGCCACAGAGTGAGGGAACAGTGATGGCAGGTGAGCCAGGGTAGGCAGACGGGACAGGCGCACTTGATCTCTAGCTTTCCAAGCTCATTATTCTCCATCTAGGTCTTAGAAGTTCCACCATCGCTGACTGAGAGGATGACACGTGTGGTACACGTGACACGGAGCACACTGCCTGTCTTGTGTGGCCAGCCTAGCATATGATGAACGATGCCTGTTGGTTGGAAGCCTGCCCAAGCCCCAATGGCAAGGCTAGGAGCTGTTTTATTCAGCCCAGAGTCCACTGTTGCCACATCATAAACACTCGATGATATTTCTTCAGAGAATAAAAAATAACTAGGAGCCAGTAAGCTCAAAAAACATTTTGTTGTACCACTGTAGAATTTAATTTCGTGCTCCTAAGACTGAAATGGGCAGGGTTGGCTGCTCCTATAAAATTTAGATAACTCAAAAATCTGTTTGCAATCCACTGGAGGTGATTCAACCAGAAATTGCAGGTACATCCCATTAATGATGAAGGTGAATCTTCCTCAGAGGAATTCCAAGTCTCATTAGCACTGCTGGCAGTGCCAATACCCAGCCCCAAGCGTCCTTCCCAGGTTTAATCAGCTGCCCACCACAGCTGTCAGGCAAGCGCCTTGGGACAGAGAGCCCCTCCCGGCCCCACACAGGTCTCACGAGTTCTCAGCCTCTGCCAGGTTCCCGCAGGGGGTGACTGTGCAGCAGGCAGCTAGACAAGAAAGGCAGCTGCATATTGTGAGCACTTCAGTTTGGCCCTAAATCTCTCCCTTCCAGGAAAAAGACACCCAGCCAATACCTGCATCCACCAAGTGCACTGTGGCAGCTGGGGGCTTTGTATTTCCAGGCTATGCTTTGAAACTTGATGTTTATTTATTTGTTGAAAAAGAAGTATTTGGGGGCAGTAATCATTAGTCAAGTCTCTTCTAATAGGAAGAAAGGGTGCAGATGCAAGCAGAACTCACAAGGTCCTTGTTTATTACAGAGCTTGGAGTTGAGGGCTGCACACAAATGATAAACACGAAAGAAGACAAAGAAACAAGAAATTACAGAAAGTGTAAACACCCACAAAATTGAGAGGAAAGAAATCTATCATGCAGCTGGGCACGGTGGTCTGTGCCTGTAACCTGAGTACTCAGGAGCCTATGGCCAGAGAATTGCTGTAGGTTCAAGGTCAGCCTGGGCTACAAAGTGAATTCAAGGTCAATATGAACTACATAGTGAGAACATGTCCCAAAAATCAAATGAAAAGAAATCTACTACAAGCAAGAGTTAGCACGCAGAATAATATAGAACAAGACCCAAAAGATAGCATATATTTGAGTGATCAGATGAAGAGTATAGCATAAGTCTTTTAATGAACTAAAATGGAGAGAAATGATATCTAAAGTGTGACTGAGCATTAGCCATTGCCAAAAGTCACCAGTGGTGGAAAAATCATGAAGATAATTTCTAGACATGAAAAGTAAAGTGATTTAAATTAATAAGCCAATAGATTAGTCAACAAGAAAATTAGCTTGAGCTAATAGAATACTGACAAAATGGGGTATAAGAGAATCAAAAGGAGACACAAAAAAGTAGAAATTGTAAGACAGAAGAAAGAAACAAGGCAAGAGAGTGTCATCAGAATTCTTGAAGGAAAATTATGGAGGGGAAATTATTCAAAATTATAATGATGGAGAATTTTCAGGAACCCATTATTGACATGCATATTTGTGTGTGGGGCCTGATACAGACTCTAGGAAAAGTTACATGAAAGATAACACTGGCTAGAAACATCCCCCTTTAACTGTAGCAGTTTAAGGAAAACACACAAGAATATGGAGCATGAGGATCAGATAACTTTCCATGAAAATGAGACAAAGAGAAGCCTTTTCAACAGATTTGCAAGTCAGAAGACAGCAAAACAATGCCTGCAACACATTGCAAGAGAAATAACTGCCAAACTATCCAGGAGAACCAGTGGGAAGCCAGCATCATTATATCACTTACACAATACCAATGCAGTTTGTGGGGTACAATCCACAGGTGTAAAATGTAGTTCTGAAAACTCACGAAGGCAAGGGAGGCACAAACCAGTGTATCGTTCCAATCTTCTGATCGCATACATGAAGTATCCACTACAGCTTGAAAATAGGCTGGGGAGAGTTAAAGACGAGCATTAGAAACGGAAGGGCTGAAACAACAAGGGCACAGTAAAACAAAGGAGACACAAGAGAATCAGAAGGCACTTCGTTCAGAAGAAGTCACAGAAAGAGGAGAAAGGAAACAAATCAGATGGCATGGAAAGGCATCCCTGGGCAGGAGAGCAGGCTCTGTTCTAGTTATTTGTGAGCATGCTTCAGGGACCTACCCCAAGCCGTCTTCCTTGTGGTGAGATTATTACAGGGAAAATCTATGAACTTTGACTAATTGGGGAGACACACAGGATGTCCCCGAGAGGATCCAAACAGGAGCCTCCAGGCCCCTCACTGTAAGTACCAGAGACGTGTCTATCACTCAGGAAATTCCAATAATTTAGAGTTCCCCACCCAAGGGCCACAGACAACTGCCAGATCTTGTCTTGGCAAAATCAAATCCTTCACTAATAAGCACATTAATATCAGCCTACAGAAAGCTGCAATGGCTATATTAGTATCAAGCAAAGTAGATTTTGAAACAAATAATGTCACCCAGGAACAGAGGTCATTTTTGTAATGGTAAAGTCAGGACGCATCAATCCTAAAGGTTATGAAAGTAGTAGCAGAGGTTAAAAATACACACAGCAAAACGGGAGAGGCTCCCACTGAGGAATGGCAAATCTGTGCTTGTGACCAGAGATCTCCACACCTTTCTCTCAGCAGCAGGGAGACCAGGAGTGCAGAAAGGTGTCCTTGGGCTGTCCCCTTCCCCATCTTCCTCAGAACACCTCTTCCAGGCCTGATGAACCGACTGCAGCTGAGTGTTAGGAAAGTTGGAGGGAAACAAAGCAGCCTTGTGCCCCTAGAGCGCCACTCGAGTGGGTGGTACCACCTCTCTCTCGCCCTCAGCGCCCTTTGCTCCGAGTGCTCCTCCGGCTGTCTGCGGGTTCTAGCCCAGGCCACGGAGTTCTGGGAGGACCTAACACTGCAGCCTGCTGAAGAGCTCGACCAGAGCCGAAAGGGAACACGGCGGCCCGGAGAGTTGCTCGTGTAAGTTTCCCAAGCTTTTCAGCAAAGTGTTTGATGAAACACGGGCCTTGCTTCACTCAGTCAGGGTTTCTCAGGTTGTATGAGAAGCTGCAAATGCTGCCTTAGATTGCAAATCTCAAATTCCCGAGGAGTAAGCCTTATACGACGCTGCAGTCTCACAGAGCTCCACCAGAGTCACCTAGGACGGGGATGGCGACGCTCTCGGGACCTTCAGTAATGATAACCAGACAGGGACAGCTGGGCATGTGTCACACTGTCGTGGTCATCATGCTTCTCTACTTTGAGCAGTACTCACTCATAATCCCAGCGACACTCACACTCCTCGTAATCAAACGTATGAAAGCTCCACTTCAAAATTTTAAACTAATACATCAAATGGAATTAGATTTAAGCACAAATACTGCAAAGTAGAGCAAACAGAGCTTAGCACTCCATTGGCTAGTACAAACACGTTTTTGAATGGTGATTATGTTCTAGTAACTGTGAATGTACATAGAAAAGAGACGTGGCTTCACATCGTCATGGGTGGTGCTCTCAGGAGGGGCCGGGCTTCCTTGGTCCTCCTGAACCCCAGCTCTCTGAGGGGCACTATCCCATCTATGCAGGGGTCATGGTATCACAGATCACACATGGCTCAGAAGAAAAAATAAATAATCCCTGTGACAGCTTATGCTGAAAACAGGAGGATCACTACGAGTCTGATCTGCATAGTGAGATTCTGTAGACCCTGTATTAAGCACATAAAAAATAAAATAGCAATAGAAATATGCAACAAAAAATAATCTTTATTCCAATTATTGCCCCTAAGGCAGTCTGCATGCACAACAACAGCGCGTTCCCGTGCACACAGCTCGCACCCACAGCACATGCGTCTTGCCTCCCTGCCTCTTTTGGAGGGTGCACTTGACAGCTCGCTGCTCTTGCTGTTCTGTCAGGAGTTTCTTACTATATTGTGCAAGGTGCACTCGGCCGAAAAACAAGAAACCACTGAAACAAAATCTCGAACACGTACTGAGTGCTCGGGATACACATTCATATTTTACACCTCTGTGATTTGCTTTCTGCACTACCCAACTCCTCATGTCCTGCGTGCTTAGGAGCCAGTGAACTTTCAGTTTACAAAGCAAATAACAAGCATTAAGTATCACAGAGGTATTCCTTAGAGGACTGGGAGTAGAATTCTTCAGAGATCACTTACAACAGAAAAACAAAACCTCTCCGCCCGCACAAAAAGATGCGGCCTACACCTTGTATTCCCAGCGACATCCTAGCTGCTGCCTGCGTCATCACGCACGTATCCTCCACCTCTGGTTTTGCAGAAAGCGACCATCTTGGGCTTCCGTTTTGCCCAGGTTTCTCTGTCAGTCTCTCCCGCTCTGGTGGAGTGCTGACATCAGCACTGTTCTTTGTCACACACAAGTCTGAAGGTCTGTATTTCTGGAATCCAAAGGCTGCGCGGTACAATCGTTCTGAAATCGCCACCTTTAATTGGGACTCTCTGCTCTGTTCCCGCCGCAGTCCCTACGTTGTTCAGTTCCTGCTCCCCCAGCAAACACGACATGAACTGGGAGCCGGTAAACCAGCTGTCCAGCCTCACATTCCGCTCGGTGTGGGGAACGGGAGCCACGAGTCTGCTGACAGCATCACTCCCAGTATTGCTACAAAAATAAACACCCGACGGCTCAGCTTCAGAACAAATTTCTAAACTGAAAGTTTGTGGCACCACATCCAGCAGGGCACACACTTAATCGGCCATACAGTAAAGGCCTTTTCGGCATATACTGCCTCAGAGTACAGTGATGAAGTTCAGTGCCATTGTACCGAACTGGGCTACTTCTACAAGAAAAATCAAAACAAGTATTTAAACAAACGCTCAGTGCTAGGAACTCAGCAAGGCGCGCTTTGTGGGTAGTCGCCTGCCAGGGAGTGCATGCTCAGCTGCGTTGCTGCTTCCTCGGGCGCAGCTCCGCGAGCCACACCCAGGCTGCCCTACGGCGAGTGAGACCTTTGCGGGACAGAACAATAGTAAGGGTGTACGTTACTCCCTCCCAAGATGTTTGGGGACATACAGGTAAAAATGTCACACAGCGCACTGTGTGGGTGAGACTCTGGCCCTGACCCCTGAGCAGGTGTGTGCAGGAGAATGCAAAGACTGCTTCCTGTGTCACAGAGCAGCAGGGGCTGAGAAGCGCTGCCAGGTTCCTCTGTGCTGAAGGGGGCTGCGGTGGCCCAGGACAATGCCCAAGGGCAGAGACGCTGCCTAGCGCAATGGAATGACTTGCTCATTTCAGTCACCTTCTGAATGTACAATAAAGCCCGCAACTTTACATTTCATAGAAAAATACATTCCAGAAAGTTACATGAAAATAATGTGAATCCAACTGCAGAGGGGTAACAGATCACAGACTCCTTCTAGGAGACTTAGAAACCAAATACAATGAAAATGAACAGAGCCCATGCAACTCAAGGACCTCATTGAATTTCACTAATATAGAGGTTTTTAAAAATATTTCCTAGCATTGCCAATTTGCGGTTAAATGATTACATAGCCCAGTGATTGATGTTTTCGAAAATGAGCTTCTGAAGTCATTCCTGTAATCGTCAAATATTACTGCTCCTTCCCAGATGACATGCCTATAGGCCTACACCCACGCCCTCTGCCCACTTCTGCACAGCGAGGTTGTCCCTCTTGCCTTGTGGACCACACCGTGTGCTGTCTCCAGGGCCCGTCTGGGCTCTACAGAGCTGATGCACACCTGGGCTGTGTGTTAGGGCCCTAACAGTCAACTCGCATTCAACAATACTGGTTACAAATCAGCCGTGTCATATCAAAGACAGTTATGCTGAGATTGTGCTTGTAGATAAGTCCTGCTCTCTGTGGAAACACCTTCCTATTACTTCTTCTTCAACCGTTTATCATTTTCCAAGATGTGTTATTGCCACTTCAGTTAAGGTCTCTTTCCTTCATCATACAAATAATTCCCACTTGATATCTCTTATCGTGATACTCATTTTTATTCCAGCCTCTGTCTACCCCTGCAGATTCCATCCCTATGTGCTTTTCTTACTGGAGGAGGGCATCCAATGGCCTCCTCTCTCAGATCAGGTCCCACCTCAGGGAGCAGGAACATCTGACCGCTCTGTTTCTGATTGGGGTGTATTTGGGCCAAATCAGTCTCACAGTAAACACCCACAGATTCCCCCCTCACTTATCTGTCATGTTGGAAACAGATGACTACATTGATTCCTGGCCACTATGTGTGCAGGTAGTTTTATGATCCGTGCATTTTATTTCCAGCCAGCAAAAGACATGTCATAAATTCTGGCCCTTACTAGATTAACTCCAGCACAGCATCAGTCTTAAGACACGACACAGTTTACATGAAGGAATTTAGAAAAAAAAAAAACCCACATCACAATTAAATGATTGCACGAGGCCTCCTCGTCACTTGCAGTTTTTGGTAGTTCACCATCTTCGACACCATGGAGAACATAAATGACACAGCACCTTACACGCTGCCCCATAGGTGGCACCCAGACTTCTTTCCCGAGGGCCAGCGATGGCACCGCTAGCTCCCTGATCTTACTTGAGACATCAGCCTATGATTTGCAGGTTGCTCTAAGGGACTGGGGCACACAGTCCTGCCATCTATGAGGTCAGGCACACCTACAATCCTGGCACTCTGGGAGGCTGAGGTGGAAGTCTTGCAAGGTCAAGCCCCGCCTGGGCAGTTTTCAGTTTTAGCAAGACTCTGCCTGAAAATAAAAGGCTGGGGATATGGCTCAAGTGAAGGTCCTCCAGGACCAGGAAACAATGGGCAGCACTCAGTCAGCAGCGGTGCAACTCCTCTGCTCAGATGCCCACGGGTACGGGCTGTGCCAGCACACTGTGATGTCTTGGGAAGCCATGGGATTTCATGAGGATTAATAGGTGAAACAACTGGCATGGCATTGTGTACTGTAATATTGGCACTCAAGAGGCTGAGGCAGGAGGATTGTGGAGAGTTCGAGGCCAGCCTGCTGCACATAGCATGTTTGAGGCCAGTCTGAATGCACTACAGAGGAAGAGCCTGTCTCAAAAAAAAAAATTAGAGGAAACAATAAACTGCTGCATTAAGTACAGTGGACATCAGAATTAGTAAGTTTCAGACCACAGAACTAGCAGAACAATCTGCACCTTGCTTTGTAGAGAGAAGCTGTATACACCTGGGTAAGTCCATAGAAACACCCCATGCTGTCTAATTTGGAATGGGTCACTCAACTTGAAGTGCAGATTTCAGTGCATGAAGTGCTACTGAAAGGTGAATAGATCCCATACATCCAGATTCAGGCAAATTCTCTGAATCTTCTAAAAAGTGCTCCAAAATGTAAAAAAAAAAAAGAGAACTATCACAAGACACAATCAAAAGCATTAAGTTATTTGAATTATGTTTGAGGCTCTTAGAGTCACATCTGCAAAATAACTTATACCTTCCAAATTTATCTCCTGAGTCTTAAATAATTTAGAATTTGTTTTTCTAGTCGTCAAAGAAAAATCTGGAGCCAGGAAGATAGCTTGGCAGGACCCGGATTGGATCTCAGGTACCACGTATGGTGCCAGCCCCAGAATTGGGCGTGGGGGGCACACCTGTGATCCAAGTACTGGGGAGGCTGAGACAGGAGCACTGCTAGGAGTCTGAGCTGCACAGTGAGGCCTTGTACCAAACAAACAAACAAACAAATAAGAATTTCGTTGCTTCCCTTGTTTTCTCTTTTCCTCTGTATTTTCTTCAGTCCAGCTCTGAGGCGATGACCGTGGGGGTGGGGCATCTGTACAGCCTGGCCTAGCTCCCTCGTGTCCTCTTCTCCCCCTCCCTCTCCTCAGTCTCCCGGTCCCCTTCTCATTTACAAAAGATCTATTCCCCCTTCGTGCACCTAACACCGTGGTCTCAAGATGTGTCCGCTCTCCTAAAGGTCACTTAGGTTTAGCCTCCTTGACAGCAGGCCAGCTCCGTAATGTGTAAGCCCACAGGTCCTTTATCCCCTTCTCCATCGATGGGCTATAGGCTGTGGGCGGCGTCCGAGCTTCAGTCGCGGTGAGTGGTGCTGCTACGCACGTGGGTATGCCGAGATCCCTGCAGTACGAGGCCTCCCGCTCCTCCTGGATGACACATAGAAGGGGAATAGCTGGGGCTTCGTTTGCTTTCTGCTGTCGTGACTCTCTTTTTTGGTTCTGGGGTCAAATTTAGGACCTTTCACTTGCCAGACAGGCGCTTACGCCGCTGAGCTATCTCCCTGGCCCTTGTAGTAACTCTTTATGAACACGGTTGCTTAATCATACAATTATTTTTCAAAACCTATTTCACAGAGAGGCATTGCTTTACATCCAAGGCCAAGCTCATTTCTAGTGTGTACACTTCTGACTCCCTTAACCACAGTGAGGCTTTGCTTTCTACACTCATAGAACATTAACATAAAATTTAAAAACGAATTTGCTGAAGCTGAAGGAATGAAACAGTATTTTTCATTTGTTTGTTTGTTTGTTTTGTGCAGGGTCTCATTATGCAGCTCGGACTCATAGCAATCTTCCTGTGTTCTGTCTCCCCCAGTGCTGGGATTACAGGCCTGCATCACCACGCTCGGACTCCATCGCCCGCTCAGTATGGCTGGGAACGGGCCAGCGTAGCACGTGGTGCAAGGGACGAAGCCTGGGCCCGCACCTAGTCTGCTGAGCTATCTCACTCGCCCTGTCTTATTTATTTTCTTTTTTAAGAGAATACAAAATAGTAAAAACAAAAAGAAAGAAAGAAAGAAAAGAAAAATTAGAAATGATACAGAATTTCACTAAACAAAATAATATGAATTCGACAGTATTTGTTCTATCTATTGCATACTGTTTTCAGACCAATAGTTCAGATTATCAGATATATGCATGCAAAATTGGAAAAAGAAACAAAAAGGTTTTGAGAAATTAAGAAGAGAAACAGATGAAAAAAGATTAAAAAATTAAGCGTTAGCTGTTCCTTTCCACAGACCAGCAGAAATCCACAGTACAATTATCCAAACCATCCTGCTTACCTACATAGACACGTCTCTTTCCCCATTCCCTCTCCTGTCCTTCTCATCTCAGTAATTCCTTCTTCAAAGAGGTTCATTCCCTTTTCACAAAATCTCCAAACAGCATTTTAATTTATTCTATCATAACTACAAGGGATATGGACATTTTCATGTTGTTTTTCTCATCTGAAAAATTTAATAAATTGGTTACCATTCATGAAATTACTGTCCTTGTGTTCATATTTATATTGACATGCAATCTTCAATTTGCCTAGATTCACAGTCTATCTAATATTCCTAATTATAGATCACTAATAACACTAAGGAGGGATTAACATGAGATCACCGAGAGGTGGATTTTGCAAAGGAGAAGTCAAAAGGCTGCGAATATCTAGCAAGAATGTACAACAAAGCCAGCCCACAACCTATCAGTCATAGTAAGTTTAGTGCCCACCTGTTAACAAAACAAATGCCCAGTGCTGATGCTGCCTCAGCAAATATATACTCATTCAGAATAGGATATGGAGGCAATATCATATTAGAAATAATAACAAAGCCTTGAATATTTGAACACTACACATGTTGTTTATTCTCATGTGAAGGAATCAACTAAACTCTGCTAACACTCTATTTGATAGAGATCTAATGTGCATTTTTCAGTGAAAGGACTCAGAACTGGAGACACTTAGAATTATAAGTTGATTTGGAGGAAAGTGTCAGAATAACATTAAAAATGAAATGTTTTTACAAATTAATAAAAATTAATAGCATGGTAAATTTGAAAGGAATGGAAAAGTAAGGACACCTTTTTCAAAAAAATTTTTGAAAAAGATTAATACCTGGAAAAAGTGGGGGTGGAAATGACATTTCTCACAAAATACTCCAATGGTATATAATTAACTTAGTCAACAAATGCACATTGAATTCCAGCTGCCAGACCCAGTTCTGTACAATCAGGTGCAGCCAGCTGTGAACAGAGCCCAGAGCTGCCTCCCTCCCTGGGGCTCTGCCTGCTCTGGACAAAAGAACAGCAGAGCAAAGGAAGCAGAACCAGCGCACGGGCAGTGAGATTCGGATTTGTGGTCATCCATGAAAACCCACACCTTCCAATTCATCACAGCTCCTCCCTTTCCACCTGACGATTGAAATCATCCTAATTTCTGCTGCCCAAGATCCACAGATTAAAAATCCAAGAAAGCTGAAAATAGTATCAACAATGCTGACATGAAAATTGACAATCTCCATTAGGTTCTCTGAGTGTGTCATCTGAATTGCTCCGCTCCTTGTGCACTGGAGGTAGTTTTAACTTAATTTTCCCCCTGTATCCTGGTTAGTCAGTAATTTCTGTAGGCTACAAAGATATTATCTTGCAATAACAAAGGCTATTCAGTCTTTAATTTTGCTCTTATGTTTTAAAGGTTTCCTTAGAGTTATCTTATGCAAGTAGTCATTATGAATGCGCTATAGACCCACTAGCCACGTACCTATTCATGTAAACCTATTCAAGAATAACAATGAGCACAGCCCTTTTGGGGTGGCTATTAGTAAGAGACCATGAGATCTTTGCTGACTCCTGCAGCACACCACTGAAAACTCCACCTCCCATCAATTATAGACAGTGATTTTTGTGAGCATCACTGCAATCTAATTCTGTGGGTGTTTAAAACTTAAGATGGTGGGGGGCTGGGTAGATGGCTCAGTGGAATAAGCGCTTCCCTGGCAAGAGCAAGGGCCTGAGTTCAATCCCCAGTTCTGCAAAAAAAAAAAAAAAAAAACCTTAAGATAGGGACCAGCCAAATATCTCAGCAGATTAAAGCACCTGCAAGCAGGCTCAGAGGCCTGGAGCTCAATCCACACTGACACAGCAACTGAGACTGGGCGTGGTGGCACCTGCCTATACCCTAGCTCTTGGGAGGCTGCAAACAGGCGGATCACTATGAGTCTGATGTAGTAGTGAGACCTTGAACACGCTGTAGACCCTTCCCCTAAAAAAACCTAAGATGGGAGTCATAATGCATAGTTTCACCTAAAACCATGCTATTTTTTATCATAATATATCAATAGAAACAAATTCTTTGAACATGTGAAGAACTTAAACATTCAGGACCAGCACGCATCCACCTTTTGGACAATGTCATCCTCCTCCATGTCAGTGATCAAGGGCTGAAATGCCAACATGAAGCAATCAAGTTGGAAACAAGAAATTATGTTCTCTGTCATTTGTGTCATCATGGAATTCCAAATTCAGAAATCCTACCTTCCACAATTCAATCCTATACTAAGTGCAGCAAGCACCTATTTCTCTTTCCAGTTTGATGTAGGGTCTACAAGCCAGGCCAGATCTCACGAGGATAAGAGCAATATGCTTTATGAAAGGCTGATTACACATTTATCATGTTTGTTGATGCACTTTAACTCCAGATGCCACATTAGATATATGGGGAAAACTAAACCTTGTAATTTAGTCACTGAGTGCTCTCTCTCCTCACAGCTATTTACATTCAAGAGAAATGATACCTCCCACTTCTAGGGTCACTGCTACGGTGCGCTGGGGGTTTTACAGACTACAAATCTGTTCCCTTGGGTATGATCATGGGGTTAACTCAAAAAGGATGCATGAGCTGCTGTACCCCAGTGTACTAAAAGTGCCTCAATATATCCATCCAGTCTACTGGCATCAAAGGTGTTCTGAATCTGGGGCCCTTGTGATACTTCCCATGAGTCTCCGGCACACTTCTCTGGGTGCAGCTGTGCAGCTTACCAGTAAAGTAAGAGTGCGGGTAGGAAGGGCACAGGCGCGCTCAGCTTCGGAGTACAAACACAGCTCTGTAATAATTGTCAGCATGCACCAGTTCCAACTGTTAAGAGTTTGGAGAATGAAATGTAGAAAAGCAGGTACTTTCAAGGGCTGCATCTGGACATCTACCGATTTTACACCACCCTTTAAAGTGCGGGTAGCTGTGCCTAACAAGCAAGTCTCTCTGGGAAACACCTGGCTGCACGCCGATGCCGCCTGGGGTGTGGCTACGGCCACAGTAGCTGCTGCACTGGTTCCAGGAAGTCTCCTTGTTCCTTGGTTCTTCTCCTGTGGAGGTTAGCTCGTGGCACTCTGTGGCACTCCGAGCACAGCCCCGAATGCCACCTTGTCTCCCTCTAGAGAACCACAGAGCAGGCAGTAGCACCTGTCTAAGCAGCGCTGAAGATGACACTGGAGAACCCGGGCTGTCGGCAAGCTCAGGGCCCCCACCCAAGGGGCTTCTTTCCTTCATTGCCCATAACCCTGACCTGACCCTGGGTGACCACAGGCCCTGGTGAGACAGAGCAGCCCCGGCAGGACATGGTACATCTCCATTCCTGAGAACGCTCACTGCTGAGGGAGGCGTGCTGAGATCCACCTTACAGCAACAGGACACCATGCAGTGTGTGGGAAGCCTTTTCCCTTCTGTCCCCACCTGTGGCCCTGCCTGTGCCCTGGCCCTCTGGACCTCAAGCAGTGCCAGATAACAGTGCCCCTTAGAACTCAGTTTTGTTGCAAGTAACAGCAGACACAGCCAAGAGGGTCGGTCCCACAGGCTGGAGAGATTGGGGCTCGTGCCCTGCCCTTGCAGAGAGTTCACTTCCTGTGTGCCTCAAGGCTGCAGTTGTTTCTCTGGGATCTCAGCCCTGCCCGCCTCTGGCTGAACACTTCATTGTCACAGTGGCAGTGGCAGCTTCCTTCAGGGAATGTGCGTTTGGTCTTTCCCAGCTCCGCACCTGCCCAGCGCAGCACAGAGGAGAAGCAGCAGCGCTGTCTTGGTTCCCAGCCAGAGCCCCGCCGTCGCAGACCCCGGGGCCTTTCCTAAGCCTGATGGTCTTGGGTCCAGCTTCCTGGCACTAAGTGCTCTCTGTGGTGTGCAGTGTCACTGGCTCAGAGCAGTGCTGGGGAGCCTATGGCACCTGTGCCGCAGCCCGTGGGGGTTAGCAGTGAAGGCCTGAAAGATTCACCCTTATTGGCTTGCAGGGGTCAGGCCACCTGAAGGAGGCTGGGTCAGACCATTCTGCCAGCACCAAAGAAAGGGGGTACCGATGCCCAGGTGGAAACCAGGGACTCTGATTGCTCCCCGGAGACTGAGTAGCTAGTAGGAGCTGTGGAACATGTGGAATAGCCTCATTCACTGACAACAGTGTGCAATCCTCTGGGGAAAGAGCCTAAGGCGTCCTTCTGATTATGGAAGTGTGTGGCTCTAAAATAGTTCACAAGTACTGCCCTAGGACTCAAGTACGTGATTCTGTATATGAGAAAACCCTTAGTAAAATCTCACAGACTAAGGTGAAATTCAAATACCCATATAGCGGTTGAGTTAGAGTTCTGTCCATCTAGTGTCCTCTGTTTCTCTGTGAAGGAATGTGACACAGTGTGACACTGAGACAGATCTGGGGTACGTCACCCATCCCTGCTGTGACCTTGGGGAGTGCCTCACCACCCTACAGCTGTAGAGGGTGCCTCTAATATGAGGCACTCTCCCTCCATCTTCCCAGATGGCCCCAGGTAAGTCAGAAAAGTCTTCACGGGATACAGCACCCTGTCTGGATTCTCTCTTCATGTCTTTATTAATATACCAGAAAGAGAGCACTTCCTATTTCTCCACCTCCACGTGCTCAGTGGTAGTCGTCCCCTGACAGCTACAACACCAAGCCCCTCACCGTGTCTTAGAGCACTGCTGCAGCGCGTCTCTCAGAACCCCAGGCCCGGGGACCCCAGCAGGGGCACACGAGCTCTCGCCCGTCTGCATGCAAGAGGCCTGGCCACAGAGGATGCCGTGTGTGTGTGTG